>JAYESA010000006.1:49503644-49739228 GCA_036927795.1 Iris macrosiphon
CCTGCTACTGACCCTGCCTCTGCTGCTGGGGCGCCTGCCGGAAGGGCGCACGACCCTGATCCTGGTGCTGCTGGGTCTGCTGGAATGGCCTCTTGGCTGGGCCTGCACTGCTACCTGCTCCTGAAGCATCTCTGCTCCTCTTCGTCTTCAGCTATAGGTCATCCTCAGCTCTCTGTACGTCGCTGACAATCTGCTCGAAGGTCGCCTCGCGGTCGCTCCTGGTCAAGGACTTGACCGCCATGACCAAGCCCTTGCGGAACTTCTGCGCCTTCGCTGCCTCAGACAACCCCTCAACAAATCTGTCCAGACTGCAGAACTCTGCTGCATACTCGTCCATTGACATACTCCCCTGGACGAGCGCCTCGAACTGACTCTCTAAGGCACTGAGAGCCACATCCGGGAAGAACTTCTCCTTGAAAAGCTTCTTGAAAGCCTCCCAAGTCAGTCCCGGAACTGCTATCCACGTATCCGTGCGGTACCAAGTGAGGGCAAGGTCGAACATCTGGCTGCCCGCTGCCTCGATCTGCATGCTGGCTGGGATCATCGCCAGCCTGAAGATGCCCTCTATATGCTCGATCCAGTCGTCGGCGTACAGGATCCCCTCTGTGCCGCGGAACTCCTTAGGCTGCATCCTCTGAAAATCGATAATAGTATCCGGCCTAGGATACTGAGCCAGCTCTGGCTGTGGCTGGATCTGAGCCACTCTGTCGACCGCTGTCATAGCCACCTGATGAGAATTCTCAATGCCCATCCTCATAACATCTACCTGGCGGTGCTGCACATCCATCATCTCTCGGAAGAATACGAACAACAGCATAGCATCCACTGGCGCAGGCGGTGGTGGAGGAGGTACCACCGGAACAACTGGGGTGACTCTCGGATCAATGGGAGTAAGGGGATCTCCGAGAGAAACTGATGCTCCCTCAACCGCAGGAGTGGCGAGTGGAGCGGTAGCGGCTGCCGAAAGTCGAGCAGGTAGAGAGGTGGCAGACCTCTCGGTGGCAGCTGCTGGGACGGTGCGCTGAGATCTGGTCTTCGGAGGCATCCTGAACACAGATCAAAAGAAGTCAATACAGTGCAAGAAATGATAACATCAATGAAGGACAGTAATATTGCAAAAGAAAACAATTTTCAGAAAAATTAAAGATAGCAAAAGAAATCAGGGAGGGTCCTAGTTGTGATTGAGCACACTCTCGCTCAGCCTATATCCTATATCCTATTGCAGGTAAACCTAAAAACTAGACCTGCATGGGCCGCCACCAAAAACGTGTCACGACCCGCACCCGAAAATCGGGCATGAGCCGTGGGTACGTCCAGCCTACGCCGCAGAATCGGCGGTAGAACGCTGTAAAGGTCCGTTCTAGGTCAACCAACTATCTAGATAACTCACAGAAAAATCGGCCATGACCTCTCCAAAAGGAGGGCAACCACGCAATATATATATGAACTCTCAATCACAAAATCTAGGGGAAGAATAAAGCACGATATGATAGCAAAAGAAAACCAGAACCAAAGAGAGCAAGACAATATCCAAAAATATACAGTCCAAGGCCATAATAGCTACAACATCTCACAGGCAACAAAAGAATAAGTAAAATCATCCAAAATAAACCACTGGGAACAACCCAGGAAACCCACCTAGCTAACTAGGGCGCTATAGGCGTCTCCTCGGCGCACTCCTCCTCGGTCACGGGATCACAACAGTCGTCAACACTCGGCCCGTAGAACGTCGGGCAATAGTCCTCAGGATCCTCTGGAAAAAATATGCCCAGTCAGGACTGGAGCGAAGTACATAACTCTGAAAGCAACTCCAAATACATGGTAAGGTGTATATGACGAGCAATAAAAAGGTATACAAGATGCACAGGAAATAAATATATGCTGGAGCACAATAAGTAGCTGTAATATAAACTGGAGAACAATACAAGTAGTGGAAAAGTAACTGCAGGTGAGAAACATGAATACTAGCTAAGTGCCTTGAGCACAAGTTTGTTATGTGATCGGCTTAGGTTGCACATGAAAAACACTACGATAACTCAGTTATGCGTGAGTTGCATAACCGACATACACATTAATACTGTTTGGCATTGATCACATAACCAACTCCTACTCCCCTCCCCCACTAATACCATTGGATCCAACCACAACACTCTACGTACATGATAAGTAGCTCACGCACATGAAGGCGAGAGCACAAGAAGCACATGATAGCACATGAGAATCAATACCCGAAGCACATGATAAAATACACGTGATAGAGTACCCGCTGAATACGGTAAGGGGGATAGCATCTCATGACGGGATCCACTAGTACCAGCTCGTGTAACAATGTGTCAGAATCAAGTATTACAGTTCTAGAACAGGTGATATAAACGCTATCATGAAATGGAAACTATCAGAGGTAGGTACTCGCCTGATGTCCTGAGCAACTGATGAGGATCGAGATCCGGACCGGTGTCGCAAGAACCTATTACAAAAAGCAGAATTAAACAGGGTTCTAAGCAGTTAAACTAATATAAAATAATTTAAAACAGGCTTCTAGGGCTATTCTAGGTCGAACGGGTCAAACCGATGAAATTTGGGTCAAAAAGTCAACCCAGGGTCCAAAAAGTCAACTCTAGGTCAAAACTAGGTCAAATATTGACTTTTACAGTCAACGAGGACAATTATGGTCAAAGCTAGGTCAAACTAGGGTGCCCCTGAAATTCTAGGTCAAACCGAGCTCATAAAGCTACTAAACTCACAAACTCGCCTAATCGAGATACCGGGATACCCTCGGTATCCGATACCTCATCCTAGGCCACGTACCCCGCCTAAACCCGCTAAAACCTATGCTAGCACGCGTAAATATATATACATAAACATATAAAAATTACTCCAATACATTTCCTAGGCTATTGCTCAAATACCCCGCTCGAAACTCAATACCTTGGTAATCTCAAGGTATTGAGATACCTCGGTATCTCAAGGTATTGAGATACCGCTCTCAAACCCCTCTAACTAGCTATCTAACTAATAATTATATACCTAGTTATTAATCTAGGCTAAAAAATATATATATCTATCATATTTTTATATATCTAAGTATCTATATACATATATATATATATAGATATCCACACACATATACATATACCCCTATACCTTACCTATACACATATATATATTACTAACTATAATATATATCTAGCTCTAGGTTTATATATATATATATATATATATATATATATATATATATATATATATATATATACATATATATATTACTAACTATAATATATATATACATATATAAAGACACACACCACTCAACCACAATACACAACAACACGCTCCACTCACGCCCAACGACCCCGACACTCACCAACACCCTAAAATATATAAAATATAACTCGAAAACTCTATCACACACTCCCCGATACTAACCCAATGCGCGCACAAGGCCGAAACGAGGAAACCACGCCGAAATGGCCGTTCGGTTATTTCGACGAACACGTGGTGCGCGGTTCGGAAAATCTCCTGAAACGCACACCAAACGAACTCGGAATCGGCACAAAATTTACCCACGCATCCTAAACGTTACCTAGATCCTAGAAAAAGTGCTCCCGCATCAATTCTAGGCCCGTGGCAGAAACGCACACGCACTTAGAATCGGCGATGACGAAAAACCCCAATTCCGCCCGAAACGCCCGTTTCTTCGCGATACGACTTCCCGTGTCCGAACAGAGACACACACTCACCCTCAAGACACCCGATAATGTCTACCTAGGTCCGTCTAACCTAAGGCATCACCCAAAATTGGGCCAAATTTGTATTCCACCCAAAATCGACACAAAATATAATGTCAAAGTCTCTAAACTCAACCAAACTAGTTCCAACTTCCTCCCACGGGTAGGTTTAGGGTCTAGGAAGGTTCTACAGCACATAAAAGTAATTAGCAAGGGGAAAGTTAGGGTTTACCTCTTGGTAGTTGAAATCCCAAGGCCAAAGTCTCTGATCTACTTGGAATCACCTCCCTCAAGCTCCAAGCCTCCAATTCTAGCCTCCACACTAAATCTAGGCTCCTCACACCTAGGTTAGGGAAAATGTAAGGTTAGGATTAGCATAAAGAGAAGGAATGGAAGAAAGAAGGAAGAAAAATGGAAGAAGAACTTACTTTGAAGAAGAAGGAAGAAGAAAGAAGAAGTGGAGAAGAAGAAGTGAAGAATATGAAGAAGAGGGGGAAGGGCTGCTCTTTGCTGCTGCTCACGGTCGGGTGTGGGGGTAGGTAGGGCCGGCCACTATGAAATAAATGGGGTTTACATGAAGGAAAGTCCAAAATGCCCTCCACACACTTGATTTTGGGTTCCGGGTTCCAAAAACACTCAAACTAACTCCAAATCTCCCCACTAACCCACTAAAAATATAATAAATATTTCTAAGCCCCAAAATAATCCTCACAAGGGTGTTGGTCGGGTCGGACATAGGTCCACTAGGGTTTGACATGGGTCCAGGCTAGCCAAAACCCTAAAACAATCATTAAAAAATAATATAATCACTAAATAAATATAAATATAATTAATTAAATACAATACACAATTTACCAAAAAAAAAAAAACCCTATTTTCTAGAATCGGGTAGTGACATATATATATATATATATATATATATATATATATATATAGAGAGAGAGAGAGAGAGAGAGAGAGATAGTTAGCTATAGTTAGTTAGAGTTAGAGGGTAAGGTATCTCAATACCTTGAGATACCAAGGTATTGAGGTAAGTTGGGTATCGGAGATGAGGTATTTGCCTATACTAGGTTATATATATATTGATATTTAAATATAATAGTATATATACAAGTATATATATATATATAGTTAGTTAGTTAGCTAGTGTGTCACTACCACCTTTCCATATGAGGGCATTTGTGTAATTTAACTATTTAAATAATTATGTATTTAATTAATTGCTGAGTTTATAAACTAATTATATTATTATTAGTGATATTTGGTTTAAGGTAAACCCTAGAATGCATTAGGGCAAACCCTAATGACCAAACCCTAATTTGTAAACCCTATTCTAGCAAAACCCTAGAATTTTAAATTTAAGATGGAACCTCAAAACCCTAGACTGACTTAACCTGAGTCTATTAGGTTCTACATGAGAGGGCCAGGGGGGGGGTTTAACCTAAAAACTAGGCATAGAAACCCTAAACCTAGGTTTAATATAAAAGGAAGCCTCTCTCTTGGCTATTCTTCACGTAGAGAGAAAGGAAACCCTAGCCTCCACCAGAGAAAACCAATCCTCCACCCCATTTTCGAGATTAAACCTAGGGCTTCCATTTTCTCCTCCTCCAAAGCAAAGAGAAGCAAGGAACGTGGGTCAGGAAGCCTTGGAGAAGAAGAACCTCATAGAAGAACCATCCCTGAAGGTAAAAACCCTATTTCTATTCCTTTAAATTCTGTTTTCAGATGTGCATGGCCCTTTAGGAACCCACCCAACTGTGTGTAGTTCGAATTTAGGGTTTGGTTAGGTTAAGGGTCCCCAACAATTGTTTTTCCAATTAATTTAGGAACCCTAACCCTAGAATTTGGTATATAAACTGATTTCACTCTCATACGTATAGATTGATTATGATTTAGGGTTTAGGTTTGGGTTTTTTTGGAATTCTTGATGTGGGATCCGATTCTGCACTACATGTGGTTGATGGAATGCCAAAAAGGGATGAACCTATCTAATCTACCCTAAAATATCTAATTTGATGAATGATGTATGATGTCTATAGATATAATTATACATATGTATAGGATTTGATGTGTTTGTATATATGTATCTAGGTTGTAGTTGACTGCGTGGTTGGGTTTCATTGTGTACTCGGGTTGAAGGGAGAGGGATTTGTATCAGTAGGCAAATCAGGGTGTGTATTTATGGGTATTGGGATTTCTGGGCAGCGTATTGTTGTTTGATTCCTGTGGAGTTGAGTCCTTTCTGTGCTGTGTGCACTGTGTTAGGGAAGGATACTGTGCAAGTCGGGTTTGGTTCAGAGTTTAGTGCAGTGTTGGCTGTGTATTTCTGTGAGTATGTGTATGTGAGGTTAGAGACATACCTATGTGAGTTTTATTTCTGATATGGGTTAGAAACTGTGCAGGTTTGGATTTGGGACAATGGGTTGTGTGCAAATTCTGTGCATAGGGGTTTAATTGGCTGTGTGCAGTGAACAGGGGGTGTATCTATGTGTGATTAGTGAGTAGGGTGGTGTGCAATACTGTTAGCTTGTGTTGATGTACAGATTTCAGTAGGTAGCAGTGTCTTAGTGTTTGAGTGTCTCAGTTGAGATCCTGTGTGATTTATCTCAGAAATCTGGGTGTTTAAGTATAAGTGCCTGTGTGTATTTTGAGAGAGAATTAGAGAGGGAGCAGTGTGCAGCAATTGTGTTTTCCTGTGTGTGTGTATTGTGTTAGGAATTTCTGTGTCTGTGTGTGGCTGTAGGTCAGAACTGAGGGTTAAAATGTGCAGATATATATATGTGTGTGTTTGTGTATCAGTCTAATATATGTGTCTCAGAACCTGTGAGTTAGATACATGTGTTCTTGGGTTAAGTTCAGTGAGTTGTTCTGTTTTGGGTCCCCTTGAGTGTGTATCAGTACATGTTAGAAATTCAGTATGTATCAGTCAGTGGTCTTCAACAGGAACCTATCTGCCAAGTGTAGGTAATTATAAACCTGTGTGAGGTGTTCACTGTGATGGGTAATTAGAGTGTGGTTGTTGTTCATATGGGAGATGGCTGTGCTGTGTTCACTAGGTGTGAGGGTGCTTTAGAGTAGTGTGTAGATGAGTGAGAAGTGCCTGTGTAGTTCAAACTACGAACTTGGGTATGATACCTGTGTGAACCTAGATAGGTATGTGTGCAGAAATTTATACCTGTGTGCAGTCCATATTGTAGAAGGATGTGCAGGTCAGTATGATACCTGTGTGTAGGTAATTAAGAGGCAGTATGTGCCTGAGTACAGAATTCTGTGTGTGTATGTATTATCAGTGAGGTGAGTGAAACCAAAGTGTCTGTGTTTTGGAAAGTGTTAGGGTAAGTTCAGTTTGATACCTGTGTGTTACCTGTGCAGGTGTAGCAAATTCAGTTGTGTCTGTGCAAGGTAAATGCTATTGAATGTATCAGTGTGGAGTTTAGAGTATCAGTAAGGTAAGGTGGTTTGGGATATTGGGTTGAACCTTGGTGTCAGCTAAGGTATATACTCAGTATATATATGTAAGTTAATTACATACTGATAGCATATAGTATAAGAAATGGTAACTAGTCAGCAAAATACCAATATACCACACTATATGAGTTATATATAATGATAATACCTAGTATAATGAATAGTAGCTAGTATTAGTAGTATTACTAAATATAATCTAATATTAGTAAGTATAGAACATATAATATAGTGTATTAACTAGTATTAGTTAACAATAGCTAGTATGAACCTAGAAGCAAGGTATTGACTAGTTTTGACCAAAAACCTAGAGTTGACTTAGTTGGACCTAGTATTGACCAGTAAACCTTAGACATGACCTAGAAACCTCGTTTTTAAAATTGTTAAGCATGTTATTCTTTTAATTCGTTAATTAACATTGAATTTCCATAAATAGGTCATTGTGATTCCATTTTGGACCTCGATCCTCACATCTTGCTCAGGACCACAGGCGAGTACATTCTCTGACAGTTTTCATGGTTGATTACTTCTATAAATTGTAGTGTATTACATACTTGATTCCGACACTATGGATACACGGGTTAGCACCCTAGATCCCCATCATGAGGAGTCGTGATTGGAATCCATCGTGCTAGCTGGGGGATGGGGAACTATTAGTAGATTATGTGATCATATCCAAACATTTATATGCACCATAGCTCACCCCACTTCTTACGTCGGGTGCAGCCTGACCACTTATATGCTCCATAGCTGTTATATATGATTAGCCTGACCACTATATGCACCATAGCTAACCATACGGTTAGCCTGACCTAAAAGAATCATAGCTAATCATATATAACCAGCCTGATCCAGTCCCAAGCCGATCACATAATAAACTAATATTTCAAACACTTAGCTAGATGTTTATTTTATTCTGATTCACTTGTTCTAGCATTCACTATTTATTGCTCATTGCTAGATGTTCTATTGTCTATTTCATTTCTCCAGTACTTCACATGTTCAGCTTTTATTTCCATCTTGTATCTCTTACACTGTTTATAGATTTTGTCAATTTAAATAAAACTGCTGTTAGTGCTTGTGCTTCGCTCCAATCCTGACTGGATAACAACATTTTCAGAGGACCTGGAGGACTTTTGCCCTACTCATTACGGCCCAGGAATAGAGGAAGATTTCACTCCAGAAATCCCAGAGGAGGTGCCTATCCTAGAGGAGAACTTACCAGCCTGTCCTTAGATTACTTTTCAGCATTATTATTTTAGACTGAGACTGAGATGTATTTATTTTATTTGTGACTTTGTGAGGTCATTTAGACCCAGGATTGAGTTGGACTTATTGTGGTTGGTTTTAAATAGAACTCTTTTCAATTCTCATCGTGCCATTATTCTTATAGCTGTGATTGAGTATATTATAGAACTGTGGTTTATTTTAGCATTGTCCTCCGTACGGAGTTGAGACTATTGACAGGATATACTATGTTGTGACCTAGACAGCGTTCTACCGCCGATGCTACGGCGTAGGCTGGACGTACCCACGACTCATGCCCAAATTCCGGGTGCGGGTCGTGACACGTTTTTAGTGGTGGCCCATGCAGGTCTGATCAGTAGTCTTAGGTTCACATTAGAGCGATATTGTAGTAATAGGAATTAGGCCAAGGATATGCTCAATCACAATTAGGGAATTCTGATTCTTATGATACTATTCTTAATGATTAATTCCTTTAGAAATTTTTCTGTCCTTCCTTGATATCATATCTATTGCCTTAATTGAATCTTTCGATCTGTCTTCAGGATGCCGCCAAGAAGATCCCAGAGACTCGGAGCAGCAGATACAGAGAGGTCTGCCACCTCCCGCGCTGCCGGACAGACATCCGCAGCACCTCCTACATCTCCAGGACAAGTGGGAGTGTCTGCAGCATTCGGGGGTCCTCCACCACCAGTTCAGAGGGTCCCCACAGCTACGACGGCACAACCACCACCAGCTCAGCATCCAGGAGGTGTGCCCGTCGATGGAGCACAGATGTTCGCCTTGATTCAGGGCATGGTCGACGCCCAGAGGACGTCGGCAGAGGCCCAGAGAGTGCAGGCTGAGGCACATCAGGCCCAGACAGAGATGATGAGGGTGAACATGGAGAATGCTCACCAAGTGGCTCTCCAAGCTGTGGAGAGAGTCACTCAGCAGCAGCAACATCCTGGTCAGCAACAACAGAGGCCGGGCACCATTGTGGACTTCAAGAGGATGATGTCTCGGGAGTTCAAGGGGACAGAAGGGATACTCTACGCCGATGATTGGCTAGAGGACATCGAGAGGAACTTGCGTTTGGCGCAGATTCCAGAGGCGCTCCAGATCGAGGCCGCTGGCAGCCAGATGTTCGACATTGCCTTGACGTGGTTTCGCACGGAGCCGAGACTCTTGCGCGGGGGACTCACTTGGGAGGCTTTCAAGGAGCTCTTCAAAGAAAAGTTCTTTCCTGATGTCGCCCTGGGAGCTTTGGAGAGTCAGTTCCATGACTTAGCCCAGGGGAGCTCGTCCGTCGACGAATATGCCGCGGAGTTTTCCCGCCTGAGCCGCTTCGCGCCATCGATGATTAGAGATCCGGGGGACAGGGCCCGGAAATTCAGAAAGGGGCTGACAAGAGATATCAAGTCTCGCACGTCGGGACGTCGCACAGCTACCTACGAGGGCATATTGATGGATGCCCAAGTAGCCGAGGATGACTTGGACCTCAGGCCCAAGAGGGGACGCGATGTTTCCGGAGGAGCAAACAGTAGTGCGGGACCAGGCAAGCGTCCACACTTTCAGCAGCAGCAGAGGCCCTTTCAGCACCAGGCACCAGCCCGAGGGCAGGTCCAGCAGCAACAGCAACAGAGGCAGACCGACAGAGGCCAGGTGGTTTGCTTCAACCCTTACCGATTCCAGAATGGAAGTGGGAGCACGTGACCATGGACTTCGTTTCAGGGCTTCCACGTTCTCCAGGAGGAAAAGATGCGATTTGGGTCATCGTGGACAGGTTGACCAAATCAGCCCATTTCTTACCTTTCAAGGTAGGCACGTCGACGGAGAGGCTCGCAGAGATGTACGTGCGTCAGATCGTTAGACTTCATGGAGTTCCTGTGAGCATCGTCTCAGATCGGGATAGTCGTTTCACTTCCCACTTCTGGAGGAGTCTGCAGGCTAGCTTGGGCACTCAGCTCAAGTTCAGTACCGCATATCACCCCCAGACAGACGGGCAGTCTGAGAGGACTATTCAGACTCTCGAGGATATGCTACGCACTTGCGTTCTAGATCTCGGAGGTTCTTGGGAGGATCATCTGCACCTGGTAGAGTTTGCTTACAACAACAGCTACCAGGCCAGCATCGAGATGTCACCGTTTGAGGCTCTTTATGGACGGAGGTGTCGTACACCGCTATCGTGGGACGACGTTGGAGAGAGAGCCTTGCTAGGACCAGAAATGGTCGTGGATGCAGCAGAAAAGGTGAAACTCATCAGAGACAGACTGCGAGTGGCGCAGGACAGACAGCGGCATTGGGCCGACAGCCACCGTAGACCCCTTGAGTTTCAGGTATTAGATTGTTAATTTTCTGGTTTGTGTTTGTTGTTTAGACTGCGTGCTGAGATTGTTTTGTTTTAGGTTGGCGACCTAGTATTTCTACGGATTTCTCCGACGCGTGGAACGATTCGTTTTGGTAGAAGCGGGAAGCTTAGCCCACGCTACATCGGACCCTTTGGCATTCTTGCGAGGGTAGGTGCAGTGGCATATCGACTGGACTTGCCGCCTGCACTAGAGGGAGTGCATGATGTGTTTCACGTGTCGCAGCTGAGACGGTACGTGGCAGACCCTAGTCACGTACTTGATCACTCGGAGATTGAGGTTGGTCCGACGTTCAGCTACCCCGAGCAGCCCGTAGAGATCTTGGACCGCAGAGAGAAGGTGTTGCGGAACCAAACCATCCCTTTGGTTCGTGTTGCTTGGAGACATCACTCTCCAGGGGAGTCGACCTGGGAGAGAGAAGACGAAATGCGCGAGCAATACCCGTATCTCTTCTAGACTTGAGGTATATTCCTTTTCTGATTTCATTCTTGTTGTAGTTCAGTCCAATTTCGAGGACGAAATTTCTTTTAGGAGGGTAGACTTGTCACTACCACCTTTTCATATGAGGGCATTTGTGTAATTTAACTATTTAAATAATTTTGTATTTAATTAATTGCTGAGTTTATAAACTAATTATATTATTATTAGTGATATTTGGTTTAAGGTAAACCCTAGAATGCATTAGGGCAAACCCTAATGACCAAACCCTAATTTGTAAACCCTATTCTAGCAAAACCCTAGAATTTTAAATTTAAGATGGAACCTCAAAACCCTAGACTGACTTAACCTGAGTCTATTAGGTTCTACATGAGAGGGCCAGGGGGGGTTTAACCTAAAAACTAGGCATAGAAACCCTAAACCTAGGTTTAATATAAAAGGAAGCCTCTCTCTTGGCTATTCTTCACGTAGAGAGAAAGGAAACCCTAGCCTCCACCAGAGAAAACCAATCCTCCACCCCATTTTTGAGATTAAACCTAGGGCTTCCATTTTCTCCTCCTCCAAAGCAAAGAGAAGCAAGGAACGTGGGTCAGGAAGCCTTGGAGAAGAAGAACCTCATAGAAGAACCATCCCTGAAGGTAAAAACCCTATTTCTATTCCTTTAAATTCTGTTTTCAGATGTGCATGGCCCTTTAGGAACCCACCCAACTGTGTGTAGTTCGAATTTAGGGTTTGGTTAGGTTAAGGGTCCCCAACAATTGTTTTTCCAATTAATTTAGGAACCCTAACCCTAGAATTTGGTATATAAACTGATTTCACTCTCATACGTATAGATTGATTATGATTTAGGGTTTAGGTTTGGGTTTTTTTGGAATTCTTGATGTGGGATCCGATTCTGCACTACATGTGGTTGATGGAATGCCAAAAAGGGATGAACCTATCTAATCTACCCTAAAATATCTAATTTGATGAATGATGTATGATGTCTATAGATATAATTATACATATGTATAGGATTTGATGTGTTTGTATATATGTATCTAGGTTGTAGTTGACTGCGTGGTTGGGTTTCATTGTGTACTCGGGTTGAAGGGAGAGGGATTTGTATCAGTAGGCAAATCAGGGTGTGTATTTATGGGTATTGGGATTTCTGGGCAGCGTATTGTTGTTTGATTCCTGTGGAGTTGAGTCCTTTCTGTGCTGTGTGCACTGTGTTAGGGAAGGATACTGTGCAAGTCGGGTTTGGTTCAGAGTTTAGTGCAGTGTTGGCTGTGTATTTCTGTGAGTATGTGTATGTGAGGTTAGAGACATACCTATGTGAGTTTCATTTCTGATATGGGTTAGAAACTGTGCAGGTTTGGATTTGGGACAATGGGTTGTGTGCAAATTCTGTGCATAGGGGTTTAATTGGCTGTGTGCAGTGAACAGGGGGTGTATCTATGTGTGATTAGTGAGTAGGGTGGTGTGCAATACTGTTAGCTTGTGTTGATGTACAGATTTCAGTAGGTAGCATTGTCTTAGTGTTTGAGTGTCTCAGTTGAGATCCTGTGTGATTTATCTCAGAAATCTGGGTGTTTAAGTATAAGTGCCTGTGTGTATTTTGAGAGAGAATTAGAGAGGAAGCAGTGTGCAGCAATTGTGTTTTCCTGTGTGTGTGTATTGTGTTAGGAATTTCTGTGTCTGTGTGTGGCTGTAGGTCAGAACTGAGGGTTAAAATGTGTAGATATATATATGTGTGTGTTTGTGTATCAGTCTAATATATGTGTCTCAGAACCTGTGAGTTAGATACATGTGTTCTTGGGTTAAGTTCAGTGAGTTGTTCTGTTTTGGGTCCCCTTGAGTGTGTATCAGTACATGTTAGAAATTCAGTATGTATCAGTCAGTGGTCTTCAACAGGAACCTATCTGCCAAGTGTAGGTAATTATAAACCTGTGTGAGGTGTTCACTGTGATGGGTAATTAGAGTGTGGTTGTTGTTCATATGGGAGATGGCTGTGCTGTGTTCACTAGGTGTGAGGGTGCTTTAGAGTAGTGTGTAGATGAGTGAGAAGTGCCTGTGTAGTTCAAACTACGAACTTGGGTATGATACCTGTGTGAACCTAGATAGGTATGTGTGCAGAAATTTATACCTGTGTGCAGTCCATATTGTAGAAGGATGTGCAGGTCAGTATGATACCTGTGTGTAGGTAATTAAGAGGCAGTATGTGCCTGAGTACAGAATTCTGTGTGTGTATGTATTATCAGTGAGGTGAGTGAAACCAAAGTGTCTGTGTTTTGGAAAGTGTTAGGGTAAGTTCAGTTTGATACCTGTGTGTTACCTGTGCAGGTGTAGCAAATTCAGTTGTGTCTGTGCAAGGTGAATGCTATTGAATGTATCAGTGTGGAGTTTAGAGTATCAGTAAGGTAAGGTGGTTTGGGATATTGGGTTGAACCTTGGTGTCAGCTAAGGTATATACTCAGTATATATATGTAAGTTAATTACATACTGATAGCATATAGTATAAGAAATGGTAACTAGTCAGCAAAATACCAATATACCACACTATATGAGTTATATATAATGATAATACCTAGTATAATGAATAGTAGCTAGTATTAGTAGTATTACTAAATATAATCTAATATTAGTAAGTATAGAACATATAATATAGTGTATTAACTAGTATTAGTTAACAATAGCTAGTATGAACCTAGAAGCAAGGTATTGACTAGTTTTGACTAAAAACCTAGAGTTGACTTAGTTGGACCTAGTATTGACCAGTAAACCTTAGACATGACCAAGAAACCTCGTTTTTAAAATTGTTAAGCATGTTATTCTTTTAATTCGTTAATTAACATTGAATTTCCATAAATAGGTCATTGTGATTCCATTTTGGACCTCGATCCTCACATCTTGCTCAGGACCACAGGCGAGTACATTCTCTGACAGTTTTCATGGTTGATTACTTCTATAAATTGTAGTGTATTACATACTTGATTCCGACACTATGGATACACGGGTTAGCACCCTAGATCCCCATCATGAGGAGTCGTGATTGGAATCCATCGTGCTAGCTGGGGGATGGGGAACTATTAGTAGATTATGTGATCATATCCAAACATTTATATGCACCATAGCTCACCCCACTTCTTACGTCGGGTGCAGCCTGACCACTTATATGCTCCATAGCTGTTATATATGATTAGCCTGACCACTATATGCACCATAGCTAACCATGCGGTTAGCCTGACCTAAAAGAATCATAGCTAATCATATATAACCAGCCTGATCCAGTCCCAAGCCGATCACATAATAAACTAATATTTCAAACACTTAGCTAGATGTTTATTTTATTCTGATTCACTTGTTCTAGCATTCACTATTTATTGCTCATTGCTAGATGTTCTATTGTCTATTTCATTTCTCCAGTACTTCACATGTTCAGCTTTTATTTCCATCTTGTATCTCTTACACTGTTTATAGATTTTGTCAATTTAAATGAAACTGCTGTTAGTGCTTGTGCTTCGCTCCAATCCTGACTGGATAACAACATTTTCAGAGGACCTGGAGGACTTTTGCCCTACTCATTACGGCCCAGGAATAGAGGGAGATTTCACTCCAGAAATCCCAGAGGAGGTGCCTATCCTAGAGGAGAACTTACCAGCCTGTCCTTAGATTACTTTTCAGCATTATTGTTTTAGACTGAGACTGAGATGTATTTATTTTATTTGTGACTTTGAGAGGTCATTTAGACCCAGGATTGAGTTGGACTTATTGTGGTTGGTTTTAAATAGATCTCTTTTCAATTCTCATCGTGCCATTATTCTTATAGCTGTGATTGAGTATATTATAGAACTGTGGTTTATTTTAGCATTGTCCTCCGTACGGAGTTGAGACTATTGACAGGATATACTATGTTGTGACCTAGACAGCGTTCTACCGCCGATGCTGCGGCGTAGGCTGGACGTACCCACGACTCATGCCCAAATTCCGGGTGCGGGTCGTGACATAGTGTTAGTGAGGGGTAAGGCTTGAGTATCTCAATACCTTCAGATACTCAAGGTATTGGGCATCGGGGCGAGGTATTGGATTTTTAGCCTAGGAATGAGGTTAGAGATGCTTTTATATATATATAGATGTATCCCGGTATCTCTAGGAGGCGAGTTTGTGGGTTTATTAGCTTAATGACCTAGTTTTGACCTAGAATTTTAGGGGCACCCTAGTTTGACCTAGAGTTGACCGTAGTTGACCTGGTTGACCGCCAAAATCAAATTTTGACCTAGTTTTGACCCAGAGTTGACTTTTTGGATACATAGTTGACTTTTTGACCCAGATTTTACCGGTTTGACCCGTTTGACCTAGAATGACCCTAGAAGCTTGTTTTTAGTTATTTTATATCTATTTAACTCATTAGAATCCCGTTTAATCTTGCTTTTCGCAATAGGTCCTTGCGACGCCAATTCGGATTGCTAGTTGCTCAGGACATCAGGCGAGTACATTTTTTGATAGTTTTTTATTATCTGATGATTATTATGATTCAGCTTCTAGTATAGTATTCTCTGATTTTTTTGCCACAACACGGACTAGTATTTCTTGATTCATTTACTTGTGATACGTATATTTCATGTTTCTGGCCTCTATTCTGGAATCACCTACTCGCATTACATCATGACTCACTACAGGTATCACTCATGTTTCTGGCTGTACTCATACTTGATTTATGTGTCAGGTCTTGGATTCACTTGTAATAGTCAGGGCGAGGAAATACTCGAGTAGACATGTAAATATTTCCAACTGGAATCACTGGAATTACCCCCTCTGGTCTAATCTGGAATGATAGCAGCCGCACACCCAATGTGCGGTGAGCCGTACTTACCCCTAGCCGTTTAAATGTCAAAATAGGTATTTCAAAGATACGAGTTCATTCTTTCTAGTCTGGACTCTCTTGCACTTCTTGACTGGTCTTACTTATATGTTTTTGGACTTGACTCATTACATTTATTCTTGCTGGACTCACTACATGTTCTTGTGCACACACTTGCTCTTAGTTTAGATTTTTTGTATCCCGCAGTCATATTTATCTTGCTTCTAATTTTCATGCATCTTTACCTTTATGCACCAGTTGATATATGTATATTTCCTTGTTCATACTTTATTTTTTTTACCTTGCTACTTGCTACAACTGCTTTATAGTTTTTATCATTTAACTGGAACTATTGTTAGAGGTGTACTTGCTCCAATCCTGACTGGATATATTTTTCAGAGGATCTGGAGGATTGGTGTTCGACATTTTATGGACCTCAATCTGTCGATGGTACAGACAGGGACCTCTAGTTCAGGAGTAATTTTCGTGTTGGTAGCCGGGATCACTAGGACCTCAGTATATTTATTAGCTTTTGGTACCGGATTTGTCCCCGGCTTTTGGTTTGAGACTTGTATTATATTTGATTCTGGATATTATTGTATTATATTATTATTGTTATTGGTTTTTAGTAGTAGTTATTGTTTAGACTTTGGAGTTGTTAGAATTCTTGTTATCTTATCGTGCTTAGATTCGTGATTGAGTACTTGTGTTATCTTTATCATATTGCTCCTCCATTTGGAGTTAAGATCTTGACAGGTACTTATATTGTTGTGTGAGTTTGTTAGTTAGATAGTAGACCTAGACAGCGTTCTACCACCGATGTTGCGTCGTAGGCTGGACGTACCCACGACACATGCCCGATTTTTTGGGTGCGGGTCGTGATACTATCTTCTAGCAGTAGGTTACTTTCTAAGTTCTATGCAAGTAATACATGATAAGATTATTCTCTTAGCTAGGTGCATTAAATTTATTTATTAGCATGCAAGGGTTATCACCTAGCGATCTAACATATATCATCCATATTTTAGATGTTCAGGCTAAGCAAAGACAGGTTTATCGTAGCCACCTACCTTAGCGATGATTCACATCGGTCAAGCGATACTCCGAGCGCGCCTTTGAAAGTATAAGTCTGATCTCTGAGGGGCCAAGTCTGGATTCCTTTGCATCATGTGAGACATCTTACTGAGCAAAGCAGAAATGCCCATTTGAATTGGCTCTTTGTATTGATGCATAGTGGGCCGCTACACGCTTTCCCTTGGAGTCCCCAGCATGTACCAAGTTGACCTTCGCCAACTGCTTGGACAGAGTGTCTACCTTGTTTTGAGATCTTAACTCATCTTCAATGTAGATCCAATGTAGTAGGAGATCAATGTTGGCATCCATCTTCTTCCGGTGCATATCCGAAAAAAAAGTTGTTCTATCCAGGCGGGATCTTGGAAATAATACCTTCCACAACGAAAGCGTCGACTATGAGCGTGCCATCATCCTCAAGTTTTTGACGTAACTTGAAAAATTCATTGACTTGAGGCAACATCGTCACGTCATCCTCAAATCGCATCTTCCAAACTTTTCGGTCACATGGATCTTGTTGCGATTCTCATCTGCCTTGTAGTAGTTTTCCAGTAATTCCCAAATGACCTTAGCATGGTCCTTCTTGCTATAAAACTATGAGACTCATCTCACTATATTAGTATTTTATGAGCATACATATTTTTGTACTATTTATTGCATTTTATTGGATCTCATGGATCGAAAATTCTCAAAATTGAAACCTTACTACCCGATCGACATACCGATGATATACTCTAGTGTACCGACGGTATACCGTCCATCAGATATTTTTTTTACTTTTGAGATATTTTAATGAATAATGTTTGAAGCATTCTATTATCCATTGGTTTCTTGTTTTTGTTTTGAGCGGTCGAGAATAATATAGATCGAGTCGTAGATCACTTACGAGGTAGATCAACGATCACGATTAAATCACCTCTTCGATATATAGAATTCAATTTTCATTCTTTTTCTTTTTTCTCTTTCTCTCTTGTCTCTCTAATCTTTCTCACTTAATCTTTGAGCTTGGTCTTGAGACTTGGAGTGTGATTTCTGAACCCCTTCTTGATGGTGGATTAGAAGATTTTGGCTGGGAGCTTGCTTTAGGCAAGTACACCTTGCCGATTTCGTGAACTTTCTTTACTTACCCGTCATTTTCATTTTTTGGAGATTTGGTAGTTGCTTACTTAGTTTAACATGCTTTACTATAGTTTTTTATTGCGTGGGTTCTAGTTTTGTGACGGTTTCAGTTTTAATTTCTAGTAGAATCTTGTCTCGTCCCCTTTAGGTAACTCGGTATCGAAAACGGTACTAGAGTTATGACCATGAGTTTAAGTCCATATCATGACATGAGACTTAACCCTAGACTTGACTCATGGCTAGACTTGGTTTTAGTAATTTTCAGGATTTGATTTGGGCCCCAGAAATTAGACTGGACTTACCTTTAGCCTTATTTTTTTCTTGGAAACTGGAATACTGACGGTATACCGATTTCGACCGACTTAGAATGCCAAAACCTTCTGTGAACTTTATCGGCATACCGACTTTGTTAACTGACTTCAGGATATTTGTATTTGCCAGCATACCGACGGTATACTTCAGTATACCGACAGTATACCGATTTGTGGAATTTGTTTTCCAGAACCTTTCTTGCCTACTTGGAACGACATACCGACGGTATACTTAAGTATACCGACGGTGTACTAATTTTTTGGAACCTATAAGTTGTTGTGTTTTTCTATCTCTTGGACAACAAATCAACGATATACTACATTATACCGACGGTATACCGATTGTGCCCTTTCTTTTATATTTTATGGTTTTTCGTGATTTTGTTTGATTCTTCTGGCTTTACTTGGATGCGTGGTGACTTGACCTGACTAGACATGACTTTACATAGCTTCGAATGATTTGACTTGAGTTGTCTTTACTCGATTTTACCTGGTTTTACCCGTCTACACGTGATAACTTGATTGACTTGGCATGACTTTCCATGGCTCCATTCGACATGACTTGACTTGGTTTCACTTGGCTTTACTTGGATTCTCTAAGCTTCACATGATTATACTTAGTTGTACCTGGATTCACATGGCTTGACCTGGCTTCACTTGGTTTTACTTGGTATCACATGGCCTTGTTAGATGTCGTGGCTTACATGAGTCCGTTTGTGCAGTAAATATTAAACATTGTTTAGTTTGCATTCATGTATAGGATGGATTCTGCAAAATGCCACACCCAAAATTCTATAAAAAAATGCTAAAGGTTAATAACTAGAGATTCGCATAATTCATGGCTAAGGATTTTTCTAGGTTGCATGTAGTCCCGGTTCCCCAGAGCAAATGGTTGAGGAATATCTTGTGGAGTATCGTGAGGATTATATGTGGCTGTTTTGTGCGAATGGGTAACCTAGATGGACTGCAGGGGCATGCGATCTGAAGGAACTCGCATAGCATTTTGTTAGTAATTATAACTTGGGATAACCTTTGTTAGTTAAAATATAAAGCCGTACTTATTGATTTACCGTGGTTGATGTATGATGATAGTCTAGGCTTACGCATGAGATTACACCATTTTACTTTCTACACTCAATATTCTTATTTGTTTATATTTTCAAGATATGTCACATTACATGCTTACATTTTTCTTATAATCCTAAGATCTTTTACTTTCAGTCATTTGTATTGCCTTTATTGTTGGTTTAAGTTCCTAGTTGACTTCCTTTGTGGTACTTGTTATTTAGGGTCTTATCTCACTAATTTTGCATGACCAGATCTAGTAGCAGCACCGGAGGATCTTCCGTACCTTCCTGAGGATGGTGACCACAAGGAGCACCAGACCACTTGAGTGAGTTTTCTTTCTTTCCCACTCTACTGTACATTCTATTTTTGTTGGCGTTTATCTACCGAGCACGTGTTTAGCTCATGTTTTGGCTTGATTGTTATTATACGGGCAATAACATGATCGACATTGTCATGACCCGCACCCGGTGTAAGGGTACGAGAACATGGGTACGTCCAGCCTACACCACAGCATCGACGGTAGAACGTTGTCTAGGTCAACAATACTAACTAAATATCTCACATAATATATATGTACCTGTCAAGATATCTCAACTCTAAATAGAGGATAAAATAATAATCAATACTCAATCACAATAACTAGAGAAAGGTGTAACACGACATGGAATAGAAGAAAGAAATGATTCACAGTCACAAATGTAATTTATAACCAAGTCTAATAGACTGGCATAATAGTCTTAAATATAATACATGTCAAAATGTCTAAATTGAGGCATAACCAATACAAAATACTTAACATCTGCAACTAGATGATCATCCCCCGATATCGGCTCCTCCTAAACCATCGTCTCTAACTCGACACCTACTACGTCCTGAGATCCATAGTGTGTAGGATACTAGTCATCTAAATCATCTGCAAATAATATCCAATCATGATTGGAGTGAAGCACACCTCTAACAGCAGTTCCAAATAAATGATAAAGACTATGTAACGGTAAATAGAGAGAATATACAAGAGAAATAGAGCATGAGCAAAAAATATACAGAATATAGAAATACTGTAAATAGTACAAGAGAGATGAGCATCATATCCAGGAGTTAGGAAATACAACTAACTAAGTGAGTGAGTACTAGCTTCCACATGTGATTGGCTTGGGAACTAGTACAGAAATCATGGCCTGGTAATTATACATGAGGTATATGATTAATACTAACATGGTACTTATACAAGAATACTTGTACATGGTGGTTATGATCACATATCTAACTAACACTCTCCAACCCTCGACTTATATAGTGGATCCAACCATGACACGTTACAACACGGGATTCTCCGAGAAGGTAGCAAGTCTTTCCAGGAATTAGTGTCCATATAAGTACAAGAGCAACAGGGTATGTACATGATACGCCAAGAACTACCGGGAATAACATCTTATGACGGGATCCAAAAAATACCAATCAGTGTAACCGCGTGTCAAGAAGTCAAGAATATCTGCACTAAATACAAGAAATATAGAAGATATCATAAATGGAAACTGTTAGAGAATGTACTCTCCTGTGGTCCTGAGCTGACAATACCAATCTGTATCTGGACTGGTATCACAACCTATGTAGGAAATATCATGTTATCAGGTGTAAAGAAGGTGATAAGTGAAATAAATGCACTAAATATGATGTTCTAGGTCAGAGCTAGGCCATACTAGTCAAACTAGGCCAAGCTAGGTCAATACCTTAATTTTAGGGTCATACCTAACTTCTAGGTTGACTACAAGACTATGATAACATATTCTAGGTAATACTAGGTCATACTTAGGTTTCTAAGTTGGTATCTAGATGATATTAGTTATACTAGATGACACTAGGTAGTAGGTTACCATATAGCTATCTATACCAATATGTGTAATTAATATACATATACTAGTTAATTTAGTATCAATATTACATATATAAGTTGTACAAACTATATGCACTATACCTTAGCATCACTCACACTAAACCCTGGATTTTGGATGCATTTGGATAACTATACACAGATAGAACCCCCAACTCCTGTTCAGTTCATACCATAGTACTGATACCACACTTGATACTCTACAGTATCCATCAATGCAGCCCTTCACAGTCCACATACACTAGTCACTCTAACACTCCCTCACACTATTCTACCTTCACACACAACTGTACAACCTGAACATCCCTTAATACCCGTACTTAATTGCTACACATTCAGACATCAACCTATAACAGTCTTCACACAAACTCATGAGCTTACTCCTTTGCCTACAATTACAAATTTTGCTCAGTAAGAGAGCTTAAGATATAATCTACAACCAAATGCTCAAACCAATATTGAACCTACTCTTCACTGCCCCGGACATGTATCCTAATCTGATACATGTATTAGTCCTCTTATTACCTCACGTACTAGTGTACCAAGTCACCAAGGTACCCTCATTATACACCTAATTGGGCCTTACCTCAATTGGTCCTAAGCATAGACCCTGAATACAGCAGTGTATAACACCGCCTTGCCCAAGCCTATACACCTTCAAGTCTTTGCAGTCCTGAACATGAACTTCACACAAACACCTCAACAACACGAGGGTATACATCTATAGGTACACATGTACATGTAATAATACTCTCATATTTCCTCAAAGTTCAATATCCCCCTCTTAATGCTCAAAACCATAATTCCCCTCACTGCCTCATATCTAAACTACAGGTAACATTCACCCTGTTGTAGTGTGTCAGTATATATTGCTGCTGTTACAAAGATAAGGCAGTTCATAGAAGTGCATAGACTGAACTCTTTACCACAGTGCACGAGCACTAGATTGCCACCCCCTCAATCCTCAACAACAACAACTATAACAATATTACCTCACTGATATATATACATATGTTATATCACATTAGAATACACCCACTAAGGCATATAATCAAACACATAGCATGCATTGATGCGATAATCTATGATACGCACTTGAAACACATACCAAACTCCCAATTCTCTACTAATACCACTAATATATCTCAATTACATAATAATACAACTAAACTAATTAGTTACAATAGAATTTGAAGAGATGTTACACTAATATGCACATATCACCCAAAATAGACCCCGGATCACAACTTATCATGATACACTCTACTTTTGTCCAATTGTAGACACGTATCTTGTCACCCTCACTTTTTCACTCAAGGGTAGTTTGATAAATTATATTGGTATTATTTATTTTAGGATTAATCGTATTTAATATTTGCGCATGCATGATTATTTAATTATTGTATTAATTGTTGTTGCTAGTTAAAGATTGATTTTAGACTTGTGTAGTGGACCTAACCTATTTATTAGAATGCATGAACCAACACTTTGGATGGGTTTAATTTGAGCCCATGAATTAGGCCCATGGATTAGGAGGTTGGATTAATTAGTGAAACCATTAGACTAGAACCTTCCCTCCCTAACTAAATTCTTCATGAGAGATCTCAAGAGGTATTTGTGATATTTTACATTGCTTGGGGAGGGGGTTACATGGCCGTCCATAAGGAGGAGGAGAGAGAGTGCTCTCATTTTATTCATCCCCAAATTCTAGATCTACAATTTCCCTCTTCTAAATTTCCTCCATTCTCTCATCAATTCTCCACCATTTCTTCACCAATCTCTTTCTAAATTCTTCATTGAGACTTCTACACCAAGGATCTACAAGAAGGAAGCAAGGAGCAAGAAGGAGGAGGCCAAAATCTACAAGAAAATGAGCTACTTGACAATTGGAGAATTTTTATTGGAAATCCATCTCCCAATAGGTATATTTCAGTTTTCCCCTTCTAATAGACTCTAGATCTGAGATTTAACCATGAGAAACTAACCTACATACATAGACTACCCATAGAAATTGGTTTTAGGTTCATCGGAGACCAACGGTGGAAGTTATGTCCAATTTGGTGCCAATTTTGGGAGAATTCCAAGATTGGCACATGTAGTGCTTGTCATTGGGTCTAATAGATCTAAATGACATTTGATTTCTTGTTTGTGACTAGTTTCGTGTCCACAATTGGATACGTGTAGGACGTATCTCGTCAATTTGACAAAATGGGTTAATTTTGGGGATTTTCCTCCGACACGGGGCCTTGTGCACATCACATTGTGACATGGATACATAGATACTCTAATTACTATACATATTATTCATAATTAATATATTAGACTTGTTCATGTCCTCCGGAATATATTTGGTTGTGTGTTGGAGCCATATCACAAGCGTATCATAGAGAAAGTGTGATACGGGTGCGGTGCACTCCACGTGTTTGGTGTTTTGCTTTTATTGCTATACGTGCATGTATATATATATATATATATATATATATATATATATATATATATATATATATATATATATATATATGGTGGTGTTATGTATTTAGAGTGTTTGTGTGTGAGGGGTGTTATATGTATCTATGTATATAGATAGCTAGATAACTAAATGTGTGTGTATATATATATGTACTTATATATGTAAATATTTATGTGTTTATGTATACGGATAAGTATATATATGCTTATATGTGTTTAAGTGTATGTTTGTGTGTGAGTTGTTGTGTGTGTGGAGGGGAGCACACAGATAGGTGTGCAGTATCCTTATTAGAGCAGGCTCGGGCCTCTGGTTTCAGCAGGGAGCAGCTACAGCAACTCAGGGAGTACCACTACAGCAAGTGAGCACTGAGCAATCGAGAGGGCAGCAGCTGCAGCGGGGAGCCGAGCACCTGCAGCACTGTGCAGTATCTGCACTGTGCTACCTTCACAGTGCAGTTCCTATGCGAAGCACAGGGAGTTCAACTGCAAAGAAATTTGAAGGAGACAATACAGTGGACTAGTGCACTGGGAGCTTTGAGCAGCGAGGCTCAGTTCAGTTAATGTAATATCAATGCAGACTTTCACTCTGCAGTATCCTACTGCATAGTATCGATTTCAGTTGCAACTGTGAAGTTCAGCATTATGATTTAGTGAGTTGTTCACAGTGATATCAGTCCACTGTGGTTCCCGAGCACAGTACCCAAAGGTGTCATATTTCAGTTTAGTATTAGTTAGTTGTTAGTTGTTAGTTGTTAGTTAAATTTTGGGTAGTTAGTATCTGTTAGCTGATAGTTGTTAGTTGAGTTATGGGTGATTAGTGAAGTGTTTTGAGTTTTAGTTTAGGTTTCAGTTTCCAGTTATCAGTAGGATTAGTTAGTTAAGGTATTGTAATACTTCGTTTATATATAGTTAGCTATATGTAGTTATGTATATATATATTTTGTATTAGTTGATATAGTATAGTAGTTAGTTATGTTTGCTATTAGTATTATATTTTGGTGGTTAGATACTTTATCATAGTTAGTTTATGGTTTACATACATATATATATATATATATATATATATATATATATATATATATATATATATATATATATATATATATATTAGTTATGTTAGTGTTTAGTTTCCTTGGGATTCCAAGGTATCATCAAGGTATTGGGTTGATACCCAAGGTATTGAGTTTGGGTATCAAGATAGGATCGATACAATTGGTGCAAGGCCAAGGTATCCTATTTCAATTGATTTGATATAGTATTATAATATTTGACTTGAATATATATATATATATATATATATATATATATATATATATATATATATATATATTATTATTATTATTTTTATATATTAAACTTGCGTATCTTAGGATACAACTTTTTGAATGCCTTTTAGTATCATAGCTTAGCTAGTATAGCATAGCTTCATAGTGCATCGACTTAGTGACTTAGTGTTAGACTCTTGCAACCTAGATTTTATTAGTTTGACTTAGAAATAGTATATCAACCTAGAATTGCATCAACTTCACTTATTTTTATTCTTGAACCTTGTATTGATGCAACGTACCATATATAGGTTGTGTTATACCAGCTTGGGCATCGAGAGACACACCTTGCTCAGGACTTCAGGCGAGTACATTTCTCTGATAGTTTTTAATTCATAATATTGTATATATGCATGTTCTAGAATTGTATACATTGATCCCGACACAGTGATTTCATGAACTGTTACTAAATGGATCCTGTCAGGAGATGTTATCCCTTACCGTGTTCAGCGGGTACTCGTGTACATTGCATATCATCGTGTATATTGGGTATTGATTACATTTTGTGTTCACACATTGCTCGTGTTCAGTCTGCTTATTCGTGTACACCCACCGCTCGTGTTTGGTGGTTATGATATTCGTATACACCTACTTCTCGTGTTCAGTGGTTATATTTCGTGTTCGTAGCGTGTCGTGATTGGATACATGGGTATTAGTTGGGGGGAGAGTAGGACTTGATTATGTGATCAAAGTCATTATTACATCATGTACATTCTGGTTATATACCTAACTTATAATCCGTCTTACCTGATCATATTCACCCAATCCGATCACATAATGAACTTGTATTCTGAGGCACATTAGTTAGTTTAGATTGCAGTTATTTTATCATATTATGATATTTATATTGTTGATCTATATTCTCGTACATTACCTGTATATCTCATTTATTCATTCATATGTTTAATGATCTTGAATTTTATTTCTATATCTGTTTATATGCTCGATTATGCTATTGAAACTGCTTTCAGAGGTATGTACTTTGCTCCAATCCTGACTGGATATATTTTTCCAAATGATTGGCTTTTAGAGCAGTGTCCCACATTTTAAGGGCCGCAGGATGGCGTATCTATAGAGGATACTCCTATAGACTAGGAGGACTTAGTTGCAGAGCCCGATGAGGTCTTGTTATTTGTATTGGATTGTATTAGACTATTATTTGGGTGGATTCACATCTTGTATATTATTTCAGATTGTGGATTGTATCTTATTCTTTTCTTCGCTATTCCATTCATGCATTACTCTTCCTTAGTTTATTTTGTGATTGAGATTAGTTTTTTATGTGAGATACCATATTGCTCCTCCGTTTGGAGTTGAGATGATTGACAGGTACCATATTATATTATTGAGATGTTAGATAGTTAGAAATAACCCAGACATCGTTCTACTGCCGATTATGTGGCGTAGGCTGGGCGTAACCACGTACTCGTGCCCGATTATCCGGGTGTGGATCATGATATATCTATTCCCATAACATAAATATAAGTTTAATTAGACCTACTTGGTCTCATGACACATACTTGATGCATTAATCTTGGAATTTCCTTAAATTTTGTAAAAACCCTATGAAGAAGCCACAATACAAGTCATATGAACCTAGTTATTGTTCCTATGGGTAGCCCTAAGCTAAGGAAGGTTTCCTAAAGGTTAAATATATTGATTAGAGTCTAATTAAGGACAAAATTCAGAATTTACCTATTGGGAGATAGATTCCCAATGCAAATCCAAATGGACATAATTAGGACACATGCTCCTATCAAATGGATCCTTCTCCAGGTTCTCCTTGCAATCCAAGCTCCAATTCTCCTTAGGTTATGTAAATGAAAGGGAATGAGAGTGAATTGGGTAAATTTGGTAGAGGGATGAAGTAATTTATGGAGGAACTAAATTGCAAATCTAAATAAAATGAATTATGGATAGGAGAAGATAAGAGAGAGAGACCCCTCTAATAGTGGTCGGCCCCCCTCTAGCCCCTCTTCCAAGCAACAAGTAATGTCGACTATACCCCTACTAGTTGATTACGAAAAAATAATTAGGAAGAGCTATATTAGGAAGCTGCTAATCTAATAAAAAATTAATCTAATCTCCTTAATTAACTAGGGGATGAATCTAATGGGCCTAACACAATGATGGGCTATAAACCCCCTAATTCTAATTTTTCAATTTTAGTTTTTTTATTAAACTGTTGGATATTTTCCTAGATTACTATTTTTGGTTAACATTAATTCCTTGATGTATTTACTTATATAAATAATTTATTTAAAAGTCTTTAACAAAACTAATTATTGTTATTTTAAAATTATTTGTCAAGGTAAGATATTTTTTCTTAAAATTTATTATATACAAAAATATATATATTTATGTGTTTCTTATATATTTAAAAAAATTATTTATTAGAAAAAGAAAAAAAAAACAATAACTTAACTAAGAAACAACTCTAAAGACTAACAACTACCTCCCCTCTTCACAGACCCGAACAACCCCTTATACCCGACCCTCTCTCCCCTTATATTTACATACACAACCCTAACTCTATTACAACACCACCCGCCTCCATCACCCTCATCCAGCCCTCCCTGACGAAGCCTAGCCCCAGACGACAAACCCGCCACTGGAACGTCGCATGCTGCCGCCGTCGACCATCCAACTCGGCCGATCCTACCCCGTGCGACAGTTCAACCACTCCACGACTCCAACTCCACGACTCCAACTTCTAGGTACAATTACTTCCTCATCTCTCGTTCGTTTTTTGAACAATATTTTCGTATACGCTCACAACATAAACCTTTAGAAAAATTTTCAAGTAGAAAGATTTTAGGTGTCCAAAATTGAGAGAAAAATCGACCAAAAATTGGGCAAAAAAAACTGTTCAAAAATAGTCCTAATTAGCCAAATTACCCCTGTTCATGCCCAGTTTTCTTCCAACCCATGCATTATTTTGAAAATGTGTTTGAATAGACTTTTAGACCACATAACCAGGATTAATTCTATTATTTTAGTTTGCTTTATTTGTCAAATTATTATGTTTCCAAAACGAGCAAAAATTATATTTTTTTAAAACCCCAAAACTTGTGATACAGAGTACGCTCTGCCAAATGGGACCACCACATCGTGTACCAATTGTACCTTAAGGGGAGTATGGTATAACCGGACATGTGGGATTTTGCAAAAGTTGATTCGGATGTGTATGTGCACGCTGAAATCAACCCGTATCTATAAATAAGTTCCCATATCGCAACTTTTGCAAATAACTACCCTACTTTGTGTACGCTCGTCTGAACGCAACAAAACTTGTTCCATTAGATTCGTAGTATCATGTTAGTCCTGTGACCCAAATTTTAAGCGATTCTGAGACAGTTGACCGAGCCGTCTATTCGTGGGTCCCACGATTTGACTTAAAGGGCAATTTTGTGATCGGCTCACCGAAATTTAAAATTGGATATATCATTGAGTTCATATCATCGTTTAGGATTTATTTAACCTATAATTTATCCCATTTAGAGATATTTACCCCTGACACGTATTTCAGTACAATATGGCTTATAGGTGGACCCCACTTTGATCCAAAATTATCGTTTTGCCCCTGTGTCCAAATTGTATGAAAGGGTAAATTTTTCTGACTATCTCGCTTATTTTGGGAATGTTGGTGATGTTTGTTTCAGCATCCGGAGACGTTCATACATCTTTCTCTCTTTGTGCTATAGTGACTTGACATGTTTACAGCCAGAATATTTTCTAAACTTTGCTCGGACACCAGGCAAGTATACCTTGCCAAATTGCTTACAGTACTTTACATGTTTATCATATTTTCATTATATATATGTTTTCTTTCAGTCATAATTATATATTATATATGTTGACACACAATTGACACATAGTATCATGGGAGGGAAGGACAGTCAGTAGGCGTATGAGCTTCCCACTTTGGTAAACCATAGTAATTGGACGCACTACGGTATTTGTGTCGCGATGGTCACTATCCTCGAGGTATGTCGATTTGATGTTACAATGGTCTCTACCCTCGAGGTATGTCGATTAATGGTACATGTACGTTTGTGTATTCATGAGTTATGAGATAGCGTGTGTATTAGAGTATCCTATACATGCCCATACGTTGAAAAGTTGTCATCATTATGCATTTTCATATAGATTGTCTAGTACCGCGTACTTGTATATTTTCTGTCCATTATGCATGTTTTACTGTATTCAATTGGCATATTATTTTATGTATCTTATTACGTCCCTCTAAGGACCTGGTCCCTTTTTCAGGTATAGACGATCAGGAGTATCCGTAGGAGTACGGGCCAGGACCTGACAGATTATTTTCTATCGAGGAGGTCTTACCTTCTAAGCATCTTTGATTATCTCTAGTGATGGATCTCTTAGTTGATACTCTTCTATCATCATCTTATTTTATATTAGAGTTATGTCCTCCTCTCTTATTTTAGTTTTTGATATAGTCATTGGTTGATTTGTCTCCACCCGACTATCATTTTTGGATTATTCAGACTCATTATTTTGGTTTAGTTAATTCTTTACTATGACTTGTTCTGTGGACTAGATTAGTATTACCTCTGACTTGTGATAATATATTTACCACTTGAGAAATAATATTCATATTATAGCGTACGAGTGTATTATGGTATCCATATATTGGAGTTGCCATATAAATACGGCTAGCATGCTTACATATTACTAGTCCTATGTATTTTGGGACTGGGACGTGACATATTTTTGTGGTGGCCCATGCAGGTCAAGAGTATATTGTCTCGGTTACGATATTGTACCGAAAAAACCTCCAAATAGGATTAGAGTATAGGATCTCATCCACACTTGACTATAACTCACCTTCGTACCAACATGTCCTATTTAGGTTCTTGCATCCTGCTTGATTCCTATACTCTTTCAAATCCTTCGTCCATCACTTGCAGAGAGATGAATTTGCGTAGCGGACGTGCCGCCACCGAAGATATCACGTCTCTAGGGGTCAATGGCCATTCATCCGGAGAGGCCTCAATGACTCCTCTTCTTCCAGGACCGGATGGACAGACTAACAATCCAGTTCCACCAGCTCCTTCCATGGTGCCTAATGGGGCTTTTCCAGTTCCACCAGTACTGCAGGACGGCCAACCGTAACTGTTCCAATTCTTTCAAATGATGATGCAGGAACAGGGGCAGTAGATCGCCACACTGGTTGCCGAGCAGAGGCATCAAGCGGCAGAGTAAAGACGGGAAGCCACCAAAATAAGGCACAGATTCCTAACAACACTTGAGAGGTTAGCTGCACCAGCCCCCGCACCAGCTCAGGCACTAGTTCCAGTGCCACAAGCGTGTGTTGGTTCAGTAAAATATTTTGTACAGATGGGCTCCAAGCTATATAAAGGCAATGAGAGCCCAGAGGAAACTACAACCTGGATAACCAGCACCAAGAAGCTATTAAAGGCGTCAAATCTGCCTACGGATTTATGTATGACAAGCGTAAGGACCCAGCTAGAAGTAAACGCTTATCACTGGTGGGAATCAATGGAGCACTAATTGGGTACACATCAGACTTGGGAGCAGTTCTTGGAGTACTTTGAGAAGAATTACTTTTTGGCCACCATGAAGGATACATTGTACAATCAGTTCCTCCATCTAGAGCAGGGGAACAAGATGGTCGATGAGTATCATGCAGAGTTTAGCCACCTCAGTAGATATGGAACCATTCTGATACCCAATGACTTGGAGAAAGCTAAGAGATTTTATCACGGGCTGACTCAAGAGCTCCAGCACTATACTAGCGCACAGTCCCGGATCTCTTATGCTGAGTTATTGACAGAGGCCAGGATCCAGGAGGCCATCAGTAAGGGAAAAGAAAATCAATAGAGAATTCACCAAGGACTAGCAAATACGCAACAAGGAGGGCCCATCAGACGCCCTTTGTCACACCAACAACCATATAGGGCCGCTCCATATCCATCCAAGGAGATCCGTACTTATCATTTTTGTGGTAGGATAGGTCATATTCAAAGAGATTGTCATCGTCGATTAGGGCAATACATGTTATATGGCTCAAGTCACCACCAAACCCGAGAATGTTCTCAGCAGATCTAGAGGTCAATGACATTAGAATCAGGGATACCGCATACACCCTCAAGTATAAGATACCAAAGGGACCCACCCACTGCTTCCACAGTCTGCCCAAATTGAGAAGGCTAGACCCCAGCTGAACAACCAGGACAAGGCCAAGCATTTATTATGACGAATATGGGAGCGCAGGCACATTAAGTCGTAGATACAGGTATGTCCTTGTAGTTATAATTTCCATTGCATAATCATGACCCCATTATGACATGAGATCTTAGGAGTATAAATAGATATAGATTTATATATATATGGTGGGTTAGCAGTTATGAGGATATGTTGATATTTTAACTAGATGGCATACCCACGATACTAGTGGATGACACGAGTAGCAGTAGTAGTATTCTCTTTTCTATCACCATCTCGTCACCTTGGGTTACTCATATTCTCGTCCATATCTATTCCTTGTCCCATGCTTAATTCTTCCTATCGTAGTTGCATCTTTTCGTGCCATCATGAATTATTTGATTTACTTCAACCTTATCCTTTATTTGATAGTTAAAACATAACTGGGTTAGTAATGGTTAATATCTAAAAGATGAGTTCATAACGATAACCCTTATGCATATGCACTATAGCAATATATGTATTCTCTTATTATTTTTAACCCATGAGTAGCATCCTTTAGTCTAACAGGAATTAGTTAGATTGTTGAAATGGTTCAAACTTCTAAATAGTTTTATAAAGTTAGTCAAGACCTTAATTATTGTCCTAAAACTTAGACTAAGCATAGGAAAGAATTAAAGGCACTTGTTACGAAATGATAACTATGACAAATCACTGGCGAGCTAGCGACAGCTGCAGCTAGACGATTATCGTAGAGTAGTCAAATTATTTGTAGCCATACTGGCCCGGTGGCATGGCAGTATTTGACTATGATACTTGATGGTTACGGGAAAAATCATGGTTATGAGATTCGAGACAAGTATCCCAAAATTCTAGACCCAATGAATAAACTCGTCCTACAACCTAGATAATAGCCTCAAAGACTTTGACTACGAGTAGAATCCTTGTAAGTTGGGTAGTGTAGACGAGTTAGAGGATAAAAGAATAGTGTATAAAAAATAAGGGAGAAAAGTGTTAGGATGGATGACCATAACCTTTTAGGAAACACTGCTAGCTAGCAATGAAGTGTTAATAGCTATAGTAATTTATTACGAATATGGGTTAGTATTAATTTCGAGGATAAATTCTTGTAAGTTGGGTAGAATGTAAACCCCATAATTCAAAATTTTGAATTTTAGTTTTTTATTATTAAACTGTTGGATATTTTTCCTAGATTATTATTTTTGGTTAAGTTTAATTCCTTGATGTATTTACTTATATAAATAATTTATGTAAAGTGTTTCACAAAACTATTTTTTATTTTAAAATCATTTGTCAAGGTAAGATATTTTCTCTTAAAATTTATTATATACAAAAATATATATATTTATGTGTTTTCTTATATATTTTAAAAAAGTATTTATTAGAAAAAAGAAAAAAAGAAAAGAAAGAAAAATAAAAAAATAAAAACAAAACCAAAACCAAAACCAAAACCAAAACCAAAATAAATAAATAAATAAAACTATAGCAACAACAACACAACTAAGAAACAACTCTAAAGCCTAACAACTACCTCCCCTTTTCATAGACCCGAACAACCCCTTATACTTGACCCTCTCTCCCCTTATATATACATACATAACCCTAACTCTAATACAACACCACCCGCCTCCATCACCCTCATCCAGCCTTCCCTGACGAAGCCGAGCCCCAGACGATAACCCTGCCGTCGGACCATCGAAAGTCGTTGCCGTCGACCGCCCCAAACTCGGCCGATCCTACCCCATGCGATAGTTCAACCACTCAACGACCCCAACTTCTAGGTACAATAACTTTCTCATCTCTCGTTCATTTTTTGAATAATTTCTTCGTACATGCTCACAACATAACCCTTTAGGAATCTCTTCAAGTATAATGAATTTAGGTGTCCATAATTGAGAGAAAAATCGACCAAAAATTTGGCAAAAAAAATCTGTTCAAAAATAGTCCAAAAAATCAGCCAAAGTACCCCTGTTCGCACCCAATTTTCTTCCAACCCATGCACTATTTCGAAAATGTTTTTGAATAAACTTTTAGACCATATAAACAAGATTAATTCTATTAATTTAGTTTAATTCATTTTTCTTTATTTGTTAAGTTATTCTGTTTCTAAAATGACCAAAAATTATGTTTTTTAAAATCCAAAAACTTATGATACGGAGTGTGTCCCACCAAACGGTACCACCACATCATGTACCAATTAAACCGCAAGGGGTGTATGGTATAACTGGACGTGTGGGCTTTCACAAAAGTTGATTCGTACGTGTATGCGCGCCGGAATCAACCAGTATCCGTTAAAAGTTCCAATATCACAACTTTTGAAAATAAGCACCCTACTTTGTGTACGCTCGTTTGAACGCAATAAAACTTATGCTATTGGATTCGTGGTATCACGTTGAAACTTACGCCATTGGATTCGTGGTATCACGTTGGTCCTATGACCCAAATTTGATACGATTCCGAGATAGTTGACCGAGCCGCCTATTGGCGGGTCCCACAGTTTGACTTAAAGGGCAATTTTGTGATCGGCTCATCGGAATTCAAAATTGGACATACCGTTGAGTTTATATCATCATTTAAGATTTGTTTGACCTAAAATTTGTCCCATTTTGAGACCTTTATCCCTAGCACGCATTACCGTTTTGCTCCTGTGTCCAAATTGGACGAAAGGGTAGAGTCTTTTGACTATCTCGCTTATTTCGTAAACGTTGGTGTTGTTTATTTCAGCATCCGGAGACGTTCGTACATTTTCTCTCTTTGTGCTACTTTGATTTGATGTGTTTGCAGCCAGAACATTTTCTAAACTTTGCTCGGGCACCAGGCAAGTATACCTTGCCAAATTGGTTACAGTACTTTATATGCTTATCATATTTTCATATATTTATTATATATTTGTTTTCTTTCAGTCATAATTATATATTATATATGTTGACATACACTTGACACATAGTATCATGGTAGAGGAGGACAGTCAGTAGGCGTATGTTGACACACACTTGACACTTACCCACTTTGATAAACCGTAGTAGCTGTACACACTACAGTATTTGTATAACGATGGTCGCTACCCTCGAGGTATGTCAGTTTGTTGTTATGATGGTCGCTACCCTCAAGGTATGTCGATTAATGGTACATTTAGGTTTGTGTATTCATAAGTTATGAGATAGCGTGTGTTTTAGAGTAGCCTACACCTGCACATACGTTGAAAATTTGTCCTCATTATGCATTTTCATATAGATTGTCTAGCACAGCATACTTGTATATTTTCTATTTATTATGCATGTTTTACTGTATTCAATTGGCATGCTATTTTTTGTATCGTTTTACATCCCTCTTAGGACCTAGTCCCTTTGCCAGGTATAGATGATCAGGAGTATCCACAGGAGTACGGGCCAGGACCTGACACATTATTTTATGCCGATGATGTCTTACCTTCTGAGCATCTTTGATTATCTCTAGCGATGGATCTCTTAGTTGGTACTCTTCTATCTTCGTCTTATTTTATATTGGAGTTTCGTCCTCCTCTCTCATTTTAGTTTTTGATATAGTCATTGGTAGTGGATTTGTCTCCATCCGACTATCATTTTTGGATTATTCAGACTCATTATTTTAGTTTAGTTAATTCTTTACTATGACTTGTTCTGTGGATGAGATCAGTATAGCCTGTGACTTGTGATAATATATTTACCACATGTGAATTAATATTCATATTATAGCGTACGTATGTATTATGGTATCCATATATTGGAGTTTCCATATACATACGGTTGGCATGCTTACGTATTCCTAGTCCTACGTATTTGGGACTGGGACATGACATGGGCTCAAAGTGTCATGACAATCTAATAGGTCCACTAATGATAAGTCCAATAATTAGGCTAGCTCACTAACTAGTAAATAGTACAACATAATATAAATAATTAATTAAAAAATATATAATATGCTAAATGACAAATACCCTCATCTAGAAATATGGTAGTGACAAGTCTACTCTCCTTATAAAATTTTATCCTCAAAATTTAAGGAAGAACTAATACTATCATAAGCAATCACAGCAAGCAAAACAGGACGATACCTCTCGGCTCAAACAAATAAGGGTATCGCTCACGCATCTCGGCTTCCCTCTCCCAGGTAGACTCTCCCGATGAGTGATACCTCCACGTGACGGTTATCAAAGAAATCGTATGGTTCCATAGCATCTTCTTCCTCCAATCCAGAATCTCCAATGGCTGCTCTAGGTAGCTGAGAGTAGGACCCACCTCGATCTTCGAGTGATCCAATACCTGACTGAAATCTTCCATGTATCATCTCAACTGTGACACATGGAACACATCATGCACTCCCTCTAGTACAGGAGGTAAGTCTAGTTTGTAGTCTACTGTACCGACCCTCGTAAGAACATTGAAGGGTCTGATGTACCGTAGACCAAGCTTCCCGTCTCCACCAAAGCGAATTGTGCCCCATGTCGGAGAAATCTGCAAGAATACCAGATCGCTAACTTAGAACAAAATACAGCCTTAACACTCAACCTAAAATAAAATGATCACAAGCAATACAAATAAAACCTATACCTCAAACTCCAAGGGTCTCCCGCGGCTATCGGTCCAATGTCGTTGTCCGTCCTGCGCCACCCGAAATCTATCTCTGATGAGCTTCACCTTCTCAACTGCATCCATAATCATCTCCATTCCCAACAAGGCTCTCTCACCAATATTATCCCATGATAAAGGAGTGCGACATCTCCGTCCATATAAAGCCTCGAATGGTGACATCTTGATATTGGCCTTGTAGCTGATGTTGTAAACAAACTCTACCAGGTGAAGATGATCCTCCCAAAATCCTCTGATATCCAAAACACAAGTGCGAAGCATATCCTCGAGAGTCTAAATAGTCCTCTTCGACTGTCCGTTTGTCTGGGGGTGACATGCGGTACTAAACTTGAGCTGGGTGCCCAAGCTAGCCTTCAAACTCCTCTAGAAGTGGGATGTAAAGCGACTATCCCAATCTGAGACTTTGATCACAGGAACTCCATGCAATCTGATAATCTGACGCACATACATCTCTGCTAGCTTCTCCATAAACGTACCCACTTTGAAAAGAAAAAAGTGAGCCGATTTGGTTAACCTGTCTACAATGATCCAAATTGCGTCTTTTTCTCCTGGAGAACGCAGAAGCCCCGAAATAAAATCCATGGTAACATGCTTTTATTTTCACTATAGAATGGGTAAAGGCTGAAGTAAACTTCTTGGTCTCTGCCTCTCTGCCTTTACTTGCTAGCACACTAAACACCTGGATACGAAGCGCGCCACCTCCCGCTTCATACCATACCACCACACATGCTACTTCAGATCTCTATACATCTTGTTGGCACCTGGATGAATAGAGTATTGAGATCGATGCACCTCCTGGAGAACCTTCTCGTGTAACTCCCTACTCTGCACACATATTCTGGTACCGTACCGCAATGATCCATCATCAGCAATAGTGAAGTTCTCTGCTAATCCCATCTGAACATATGCCCTGATGCTCCTTAGGATCTCATCATCATACTGGATAGTCCTGATCCTGTCTATCAGCTCAGACTATATCTGCAATCCCCACATATGCATCTCGACACCAGGAACTAGCACCTCAATACCCAAGCTCTCAAGATCGGCCAATAAATGTCTGTCCGTAGTCAAGCACATAGCTACTGGATACCTACTTAAGGTATCAACGACTATGTTGCCCTTTCCTGGATGGCACTGCAATAATATTTCAAAGTCCTTTATCAACACCAACCATCACCATTGTCTCATGTTCAGCTCTTTCTCCGTACAAATAATATTTTTATAGCTTTAGAACAAAAATGACCGCTGCCAACTCCAAATTAAGGGTAGGGTAGTTCTTCTCATGAGGAAGTAGCTGTTTGGAAGCATAGAAAATCACCTTCCCATTCTACTACAAGACACAACCCAAACCCTTTTCTGAAGCATTATTATAGATAAGGAATCCACCTGGTCCCGATGGCAACGTCAACATTGGAGCTATCGTCATCTCCTCTTTAGCTTATTAAAAGCGGTCTGACAATCCTCTGTCCAGACAAAATCTACATCCTTCTTGGTCAGCCTAGTAATCGGCTCTGCAGTCCTGGAGAAGTCTTGAATAAATCTCCTGCAATAACCTGTTAGCCCTAAAAAGCTCATAATCTCTGCCACTGAAGTTGGAGTAGCCCACGACTCTGTTTGCCATTTAAATCAAAAAGAGAACTGGAAGAACTGGATTTGATAAACAAACTAAGAAAGTAAAAAAGAAGAGTCCTAGAAGATAATCTAAGTACAGTTTTTTTTCTGGGGGGGTGACAATGGAGGGTTAGGATTGTAGCAACTCTCTTTACTCCATGGATGATCCGATGCCGCAGATCTTCTCTCTCCCTTGAGTGTAGATTCGTTGATAGCCAGCAAGCCTTTTGTATGAAGGTAACCCTGTTATTTATAGTTGTTCAGTGGCCGTATGGATTTTTGGCCACATAGACGTTGGGAGTTGTCACGTGTCTTCTCCTAACAAAAGAGAGTTACAACTGTGCGCAAGACCAGGCTTCAACTTTATGTGGATATTTGTTACAATTTTTTATTGTTGAATATCTGGATTATTCTTATCTGTTGTCGGCGCGACTTGGTCCAATGGACACGTGGCCGCTATTTGGTTGGAGAGAATCACTGAGTTGTAACAACAAGATTTGGTCGATATAGAATATGGGACACGTGTGACCAAAGACGCACGGGATACAGGGAGTCTGAAATACATGGGGCCAGAGACGCATAGACCGTATGGAGTCTGGAACGCATGGGCCTGAGCCGTATGGGACGCATGGAGTCTAGAACGTATGGGCCAGAGCCGCATGAGATGCATGGAGTCTGGAATGCATGGGGCCAGAGACGCATATGATCTTTTTTGTATTATACACGTTGCTCTGCACTATCCTCGGGACTTCTGTCTCTTAGTGTGTTCTCGTCCTTCGAGACGATCAGAAAAATCTTTTTGTAGGATTCTGTGTCAGGCGCCATCTTTGTTGTCAGGATGTCATGTCAGGTCGACCTGCTGCCAATTGTCAGAAATCTTGTTTGGATCGCATGGGTGTTCTTTTTTTTGGCCATATGGCGTCCATGCAGTTGAGTTTTATTCTGGGGCGCATGTACGTCGGGCACATGAATGCATCTTTTTTATGCTTCTATAAGACCCCCTTCAAAGTTTTCAAATTGATAAGTTTGAAATACTTTGAATAAGAAGCATGGATGGGGTACGTTCGAGCCACATGGACATTTGAGCCGCATGGGCGAACGCTGCCAGGCTGTCCCATTTTTATTAAATGCCATCTTTGCCTTGATTCTTTAGTATATTTTATTCAAATTTTGAGCCACCTTTCACATGGATCCCAGTACTGACGGCTGTAGAAGGGAGACCAACCAAGCGTAGCTGTCATTGGATGAGGGTAGAATTCGAAGGGTCTATCTTTATTTTTTTTGAAGGCCTATAAATAGGGGTTTGAGAAGTAGAGCGAGAACTTCTTCCTTCTGCTGAGTTCTATTTTTTACATCATCTTCGCCTTTTCTTCCTCCGTGTCTGATCGTCTTCTCAGAGTGTCTGTCATGGCCCTTATGGTCTCATCTTCCTCCACGAGGGCCAAGAAGGCCATCGTCAAGGGGAAATATCCTGCCTCATCATCTAGAGCTGAGGATGAGGCACCATGTTTTTATTCTGACTTTTAGTCCCCATCCATGGTAAGGGTCAGAGGAGGAGAACTCTGGACACACTGGCATTTTGCACTCGGTCCATTATACAGATCCTCGCATATGACCATACCGCATGCTTTATGTGAGGATCTCCCTTTGGCTTCGTGCACAAGTCTTGACTCGGCCGCATGGAAGTTCTGCCATGAGTTGGCCGCATGTCTTCTTTCGTGATTTGGTCGTATAGAGGTTCTTCCATGTGTTGGTCGCATGTCTCATCACGTGACTTGGCCGCATAGAAGTCCTGTCATGACTTAGTTACATACAACTTTCATGACTTGGCCGCATGCCATCTTGATGTCTCTAATTCTCACTTATTTTATTTTGTAGTGGCTTTGTCCGGGTCTCCGTCAGGAGAGGTGCTGATTGGGCGTGTTTAGGCTGCCTTGACGTTAGGCTCGACCAAATAGGGGCCAATATCCAGGCTCAGATCAACAAGGATCAACCTGAGGTCAGGCTAAAGTTGATAACTGGCCAGTCCTGGTTTTATTTGCTTAGCCAGCTAAACTTTGGGAGGATCTCATCTGAAACCCATCTTCCTGTTTGGGGATTCCCTCACCATCTCGGACCCCAAGGTAGTGATGATCAAGGAGACCTAGGATTTCTCCTCTGGTGGGACGAAGGTGTACATACCTACGATGGAGCACCATTTTTCCTTATCAGCTTTTAATATGGTACCCCTTCAAAGGAAGATGCAAGGCAACCTAACCCCGGACCAGAACGGAACCCAGGTCGGCCGCATCAATTTTAACTCTGAACTGAAGAGAGCAGCGGTGGGAAAGGAATTATTCTCTTATTTTCTTTACGGATTAGCACCTGGCACTTTCTCTAGCGAGATGGGACCGAATGTCTGATTTTACGAAGCAGACACCTTTTTGAACCAGCTTGTGACTAAGGGAACTTATCCTAAGAAAAAAGTGTATCTGCACAACTGGATGCGTCACTGGCCCTCTTGGGTTGGCTTGACGCAATGGGTATTAGATAAGTATGAGCAGACCCTGAAGATGGCCGACCTCTTCTATGCCGTATGAGGTTCTTGCTATGGTTTCGATACGAACCCGTCGTTGTTTGTGGCTTTGGCTGAGATGTATAACCCTTGCACCGGGACTTTTTTTGCTCCCGACAGAGAGATGGGACTCGCTCTCCATGAGATGTATGATGACTCGCGGTTGCCCTGGGGTGGTGAACCATATGAAGAGTACACCCCGACTAATAAAGAATTTATGGATTTGGAACAACAACATTCAGGGTTTCTTGATGTGTAACAAGAGGTGTTATGCCACCATAACACTTGCCAGCAAGTTTTGAAGAAGAAAGACATGAGCTCGAAGGGGAATCTGCTCCATATTAAAGCCTAGACCAGTGACTGCTTTGCCATTGATGCTTCAGGTCATGTCACTATTTGAAGAGGTGTTGATGACCAAGTACGCAACACCAAGAGGACTACCGCCACTAGTGAGGGATTTGGTAGTTCTGGTGACAGTTTTAATTATTTTTACCAGGATACCCAACCATTTTCAGAGAAAGCCACCTTGTTTGGATTCTTGATGATATGGGTTCGGCCCTGTGTAGTCCCGGGAAGCTCTGGGTCGATTGAGAGGGATAGCCGCAACCTCATCCTCCCTGCTGTGAAGCTGGTCTTCGGATATAAGATCGCCTTACTCCCAGCGATGGTCTACAACATCCATCGTGGGCTTCGTGCTTTCATAAGCAAGGTGATGGCCCGTGACCTCGAAGGGGATTTCAACCGGGTCGAGATGCCTTATCACTATGTAATGGGTTGGTTGTTGATGCATTACCTATCTTTGATGATTCCTGATGCTGAGGGGACTACGATGGAGGCTGACGCGTTTATTTACCGATATGGTGGGATGCCCTAGGCTCATACTGAGGTTCCCGCTTGTCGGCAAGCACTCGCCCGTGTAGCATACTATTCCTTCTTCATTTTAGCCCCAAAGTTCATGGACGATGAGGTAAACCGGGTTCACTGTGATGGTTGTGCAGATAATCAGGTTTAATCCCCAAAGCTCTTCTACTGGTTGCTCTCTATCCAGCCTTTCCACTTGGTGTATCAAAACCAGAACCTCATCTTCCTGGAACCCTACCTACCGAGTAGGTTTTCCCGACAATTTGGATACAACCAGCTCTTTTTGGGCAACCCAAGCTCATGTCTCGATTTTAAGGGTAGCATTCCCGATGGGGCTCGAGCTTGGGACTATTTCTTTGCGACCAACCATGTATTCACTCTGGCAGATAGCAAAGTTCCGGGTTGTATCAGCCATGCAGCGGCTATTTTCCATGTGTCCATGAATACTCCTCTCCCGGGCTTCGATCAGGATACAAGCTTCATTGTTGGTACTAATCTAGGTACCCGGAGGAGGGAACCGCAAAAAAGTCAGGGGAAAGACAAAGGAAAAGCCGTTTCTACTGACTTTAACTCTATTACGGGGGAATAGGAAGCTTCTGACAACCATTCGCCTCCCACGAACTATCCAACGAAGTGTGGGGCTTCCCCAATACGGAGACCTTCGCCTAAGAGAAGACGCCAGGGATATAGGAAGCAGGTTGCTAGGAAGTCCCTGAAGCAGGCTGGGAAAGAAGAAGAAGGAGAGAAAGAAAAGGAGGAGGTGAGACCCTCCACGGTGGATTCTGAAGCAGTCCCCACTTTGGACGTTGAGGCGGTATTTATAGACCCTCTCAGTTTAATTCTTCTTGCTCCCTTATACAAATATCTCGATATTGATCTGTTTGAAAATATGCAAACGCAAGAGGAGATGGACCGTCTGCGATGGGCGGCTGTCCCAACAGTCACTTACCAGGAGTCCGGGGAGGAGACTTCCCCTGGGTATGACACGGATGCCTTAGAGCCTGCACCTGAGACTTCGAGGTTCCAGGAGGTGAATGCAGGCGTGTTAGAACCTGCCTTTGAAATATCGGGGGCCCAAGAGACAGGTGTAGGCGTGGTGGAGCCCTTTACGCCATTTGATCATATCTCTTTGGATGATATGGAGGCCGTCGAGAGAGCTATGAACACACTAGGTGAGTCAAAAACCCCTCCGCCTCCTTCCAATACGTTCTTCTGGCTGTCTACTCATGAAGGGGTGTTCTTGCTTTAACTTTACATTCTTCGGGCAAAGCTGATCACTGGTCATTCTGGGTCTACAAGGTCAGCTTCTCCCTTGGTAAGGGTGAACTTGGCGGCTGAGGAGGACATGGAAGAAAAAGTTGACAGACTTTTTGCGAGGACGCCTAGTCCTTTGCCCAACACATGGGGGGGAATATACCATCTACGGAGCCTACTGCTGACCCCACTCGGGTGATAGCTGTAATGCCCCATTCCCCCTATTCGGGGAGCGCGGCCAATAAATACTTGAGATCGTTCGATCGAGACAGATTGAATCAAGATCCTTTCCTCGTTATGGATTGGTTTCTTCAGAATCAGGTCCCATATTCAATGGATTATGCCTCAAGGAAGGACTCAGCGGCAGAGTCGAGAGGGGCCTTTCCGTTGCACTGATTTCCTTGACCGTTTTCAATGCCGCTTGGTTGCTTTCTTGTTGGCTTTATGACTTGCATTTTCTTGAACGGTTTTGATGGATTCCATTGCCTTCGTTCTTAGGATCTCGTATTTTTATATCGAATCTCGAAGACCGAAGCAGGAGATATTGATCATCTGTTGGTGCGTACAGGTGATCGGGTAGACGATGCACGCGCGGAGTCTTGAATTTCTCCCTTTTCTCTCCTAGATCACCAACTTGTGGGTGGCTTTATTTCGATTAGCACCCTTCTGCCAAGTCTTCACTCTAATAAAAATGAGCTTATTTATGCATCCCGCTCTAACGATATTATAATAAGAATAAACTGAGTCAAATGAAAGATGTGTTGGCTTGAATTAATTATAATGCTTGTCGCTTAGAATTCCCAAACGATCACATTGATGCGTGCTTGTCCGCTATGCATATATATATATTCATGTTTCAGTTGTAGCTAGAATTATTCTATATAACTGCACAGATATATTGTGCAAACTATATTGAAATACAATCACTTGAACATGAAGACTATGCCAAATGCACTATGCTAAAGTAGATGTATACATTCTTCTGGTTTGAATGCTTTATCTATTAATTTAGTATCAATGCGTAGTTCGGTCGTACAACTTGTGCACAAGGTTTAGTTCCTGCGAACGGCGCCCGGGGCACTGGGGCCGTTTCGTTCCGGGCAGAACTCGGATAGCTACGCTAGCAAGTCTAGCACGGGTAAGGCGGGGGAGGCCTTGTTGTGGGGCATGCTACCCAAGCTGTAACGGTCACCGACCTACTGTAGCTATTGTCCACGGTGGCAATAAATATGCCATGACCCAATGTACATATATTTCTGCTTTGCTTGCTCAAACTAATGGTGTCTTTGTGGCAGGGAAAGACATGGTAAGTATTATGCAGGCAGTTCAGACGGGAAGGTAAAAGTTACCTAACGGTAGCATGTTTGTTCTATAAATCGAATATTCAATGCTTGCATGTAAATTGAACTAAGGCAAAATTGAAAGACCACAATAATATTGCATGTTTCATATGAACAAACTTGGATTTGGTTTGTTGGGTTAGCTCGCCCTCACCAGTACTTTTCAAAGTACTGACCCTCGTTGCAGCAGGTTCCCCGAGCCCGAGCGACGCGGCGAGGAGCTGAAGCTTCTTCCTCCCCCAACCAGTCCAGTAGCTGACGCATTCCGTTTGTAACTTTTTGAAGCTTGTACAAAGCACTTGGAGCAAGCACAACCCTTATATGCGGCTCCGTGGCAAGGCGATAGCTTCGCCAGCAGGTGTCTATATTGTTTTGAAGTTTTAGTAAAGGATGTGATGTATGGGAAAGGCTATCTCATTTTGTATCCAAGTTGTAAGCCCGTATGGCATCCTTCTCATTTTGGGTCAAGAGTCTGTAATCAGATGTTCATTATCAATAAAAGGAAACTTTTCTATGCCTCAATGTGTGTTATCTTATTTGCGTACTCTGTTGCATATGTTCCAAAGATTATCATTATGCCTAGGCCTTGTGCACGTGCTCCCTACGCATGCACGGCATCACGCCCGGGGGACAATTACCGATCGGACGAAATCGGGGCGTGACATAATGGTATCAGAGCAAAGCTTCAGATCCTTTGATCTCGTGTCAGAAAGTTTTCCTAAGATAACCCTGTCCCATTCGAGTTGAATTCTTGAAATCGATTGGTGCAAAATGAGATACATTCCATGCAGTGAGTTCGTAATACTCTATGAGACTAATATAAGTTACTTGTTTCAGCAGGAATAGCTCGAACCCAAGCAACATGCCAAGTTGATGCAAGTACTTCAGGCACTTTAGCTAGTTCTAAGAGCCAGCGGCCTGCGCCTTCTGTTGATCCGGTCGAATTAATAATGCAAATGCTGGAAGCACAACAGAAGAGGGATGAGGCCCAACAGGACAAGTTCGAGGAAAATCTAGAGGCTCGATTTGAGATCCAGTAGAAGCAAGTGGACGCTCTGCAACAAATTATTCAGACCTTGGCTTCTAACCAATCTGCAACAACAATAGCGGAACCGGTGGAGCCAGCAACAGATGAAGTCATAGTGCCCCAAAATGCAAAGAAGAAGGATGTGACTGCCTTCGACTTTGCTGACTTCAAGAAGGTCTGCAACACGTCCTTCCGAGGGACGGAGGATTCGGTCGTGGCACTAGATTGGTTGGCCTAGCTGGAAGACCACTTTAAGCTTTTGGAAGTACCCAACGACAAACGAGTCGCCTGCGCCCAACTCCAGCTTGATGAACGTGCACGATTGGTGGAATATACACCACAGATCTCTCTCCGCTGGTGATGATGGCTAGACGATCCCTTAGTCCACCTTTCATGGCGCATTAGAAGAAGAATTTATCCCCCCACCCATTCATCGTCAGAAAGAGAACGATTTCGTGCGACTGCAACAAGGAACGATGACGGTAAAATAGTATGCTGCAGAATTCAATCAGTTGGCGAAGTTTGCTAGTTCTTACCTGCCCAATACAGCAAGCCGAGCTAGGCATTTCGAAGGTGGCCTGCGACCTTCAATTCACGCACACGTAGTCACTCCGAAATACAAGACGATGAGGGAAGTCCTTAACCATGTCCTGGTCCTGGAACCGCAATATCCTTCAACTACTGCAGGAGCTGTGCAACATTATTATCACAAGCGCCAAGGTAATACAGGAGGAAATAATGCTAACAAGCGTCCAAATCATGGCAACAACCAGGGCAACAATCAGGAAAAAAACCAGGGGCAGCGCTGTGCTAAATACAACCGTACAGGGCACCAGGCTAGCGAATGTCAAAATCAGGGATGCTTCAATTGTGGTCGGCTGGGTCATTATGCTCGAGATTGTCTTGATCGTCCAAACCGAGTTCCTCAGCGCCGTACAGAACAACAAAATTCAGTTCAGGGACCCCAAGCAAATCGGGCTGTGCAGCAACAAGAGCGTCGTCCGAACACTGGGGGCTGGGTCTATGCCTTGACGAGGGACGAGGCACTTGCCTCGAACACCGTAGTGTCAGGTATGTTGCTATTCAATAATATACCTGCACGAGTGTTATTTGATTCAGGTGATACACACAGTTTTGTGTCAACAAACTTTGCTAGGGAACACAAATTCACTCAAACCCTGTTAGGCCAAAGGCTTAGCGTCAGTACACCGTCAGGCACGAGCTTGCCTGCAGATTCAGTTTGTCGTGACGGCTACATTTACATCGAAGGAAGAAAATTGTCACTTGATGCGATAGTTCTAGACATAGGGGACTACAACATCATTCTGGGAAAGGATTGGCTTGGCGCTTGTTCAGCTACTATCGATTGCACGGAGAAGAAAGTCGTGTTTCGTCTTCCTGGAGAGATCGAATTTTGCTATTCGTGCAGTCCACAGTCAAAAGCGTCGAATGCCTGTATGGTGATCTTGGCAATGTCTGCTCGAAGAATGATTCACTCCGGCTGTGTAGGGTACCTGGCGTTCGTTCGAGACACTCGGCTAAATTGCACAAACGTTGAGACCATTTTCGTTGTGCCAAATTTTCCCGATGTGTTCCCCGACGAGTTACCCGGTATGCCGTCTGACGAGAGACAAAGTTCACTATCGATACATTTCCAGGAACCCAACCCATTTCCAAATCTCTGTATCGAATGGCACCGGCAGAACAAAAAGAATTAAAAATTCAGCTACAGGAACTGCTTGATCGTGGGTATATCCGTCCTAGCGTGTCTCCGTGGGGTGCACCGGTACTGTTCATTAAGAAGAAGGATGGCTCGATGCGGCTCTGCATCGACTATCGGGAATTAAACAAAGCAACTATTCGAAACAAATATCCCCTTCTCAGAATAGACGAACTCTTTGATCAGTTACAAGCTGCAATAGTATTCTCGAAAATTGACCCCCGTTCGGGTTACCATCAGCTCAAGATTAAGCCGGACGATGTGCCGAAGTCAGCCTTTCGCACTCGCTACAGCCACTATGAGTTTTTGGTAATGCCGTTCTGTTTAACCAATGCCCCCGCTACCTTTATGGGTTTGATGAACCAAGTGTTTCGGCCTTATCTTGATAGCTTTGTTGTGGTGTTCATTGATGATATCTTGGTGTATTCGAAGAATGGGGCGGAGCATGTAGAGCACTTGCGGACCATGCTACAAACCCTTCGAGACAACCAGTTATATGCGAAACTGAGTTAGTGCAAATTCTGGCTGAGCAGTGTATCTTTTCCTGGGCACATCATTTCTGCGGGAGGCATTTCAGTCGATCCAAAGAAGGTGGAGGCCATTATCGAGTTGAAGCAACCTGCATCCGTTAGTGAAATTCGAAGCTTTCTCGGGTTAGTGGGCAACTACAGGCGGTTCATAAAGGATTTTTCCAAACTAGCATTGCCTTTGACTCGCCTCACACAGAAGGGAGTCGTATTTGAGTAGTCCACCAACTACGAAACTTCATTTCTAGAGTTAAAGCATCGCCTAACCTCTGCCCTATTACTTGTACTACAGGACGAGACTTCGGGATTCCAAATCTTTAGCGACGCATCAGGGCAGGGCCTAGGGTGTGTACTTATACAGCAAGACAGAGTGATAGACTATGCATCCAGACAGCTGAAAAAGCATGAAAAGAATTATCTTACGCATAATCTGGAACTGGCAGCAATTGTGTTTGGGTTAAATTTGTGGCAACACTACCTTTATAGAGTGCCTTGCTGAATCTATACCGATCACAAGAGTTTGAAGTACTTGTTCACCCAGGCGAATCTGAACCTACGATAAAGACATTGGCTAGAATTGATAAAGGATTATGACTTGACGATAGACTATACACCTAGCAAAGGAAATGTAGTAGCAAATGCGTTGAGTCGGGTCTTTGCGGGATCTCTGTCCATTGATAGCAGGTTACAAAGGGAGCTAGAAGAAATGGGCATCGAACTCCGAATTTGTTATCGCGGCGCACGGGTTGCTCAGATGCGATTTATACCCAATCTGATAGAGAGAGTCACATCTACTCAAAGAGACGACCTATTCCTCTAGAAAATATGGGAGCAGGTTCAAGCGGGGAAGGCGAAAGACTTTGTGGTAGATGAGAATGGGGTGCTGCGAGTGAAGGAAAGGCTATGCGTCCCCAATGATTCAAAACTCAGAAAGGAGATCCTTACGGAAGCACATTACGAAGCCTATACTATCCATCCCGGGAGCATGAAAATATATAATAACCTTCGCACTATCTTCTGGTGGCACGGCATAAAGAAAGATGTGGCGCTCTTCGTGTCCCAATGCATAACCTGTCAGAGGGTGAAAGCAGAGCATCAGAGGCCGGGCAGAGAAATATAGAATCTTGCTATCCCGAAATGGAAGTGGGAGCATATCAGCATGGACTTTATTGTTGGCCTACCAAGGACGCAACGGGGGAACGACGCAATCAAGGTCATCGTCGATCGGTTAACCACGTATGTACACTTTATCTCCATCAAAAGTACTTGGGACATCGATCACCTCGCTCAGACCTACCTTGTTGAGATAGTCCGGCTGCACGGAGTGCCAGTTTCCATAGTATCAGATAGGGACGGGCGATTCATCTTACGTTTCTGGGAAAGCCTTCAGTCGTCGATGGGGACCAAGTTGAAATTTAGCTCAGCCTACCATCCTCAAACAGATGGCTAGACAGAACGGAAGAATCAGGTACTAGAAGACATGTTGCGCCTCTGCGTGATCGATTCAAAGTCAAGTTGGGATGTCAACCTGCCGCTAGCCAAATTTGCATACAACAACAGTTATCAGTCTAGCATCCAGATGGCTCCGTATGAGGCTCTGTATGGGCGAAAGTGTAGGTCACCGATCTGTTGGGATGAAGTTGGTGAGAGACAAATCCTTGGGACGAAACTGGTGCAACAAACAGTCCAATAGGTTCGGCTGATTCGTGAACGGTTAAAAGTAGCACAAAGTCGGCAAAAGAGCTATGCCGATGTTCGTCGTTGCCCCCTTGAGTTCCAAGAGGGAGACCATGTATTTCTAAAAGTCTTGCCCATGTGTGGTGTTATGAGATTTGGAGTAAAAGGGAAGTTAAGTCCGAGATTTGTTGGCCCGTTTGAAATTCTCAGACGAGTCACTTCAGTGGCTTACCAAATTGTATTGCCACCAGCCCTATCAGATGTGCACGATATTTTTTATGTGTCTCAGCTAAGAAAGTATGTGCATGACCTGAACCATGTGGTAGACTTTGGTCAGTTATATCTGCAAGCGGACTTGTCGTACGTCGAAGAACCCGTGCAGATCTTGGAGCGTAAGGAAAAGCAGTTACGGAATCGGACAGTATCGCTAGTGCGCGTTCTGTGGCGGAACCACGCGATCGAAGAATCGACGTAGGAACTCGAATCTGATATGAGGGAAAGGTTTCCCTTATTGTTCCTTAGGGGTAGGTTCTATTCCTAAGTTTTGGGATGAAACTTTATATTGGATGGTTATGATGTAATGCCCCGTTCCCCTATTCGGGGAGCGCGGCCAAGAAATACTTGAGACCGTTCGATCGGGACAGATTGAATCAAGATCCTTTCCTCGTTATGGATTGGTTTCTTCAGAATCAGGTCCCATATTCAACGGATTATGCCTCAAGGAAGGACTCGGTGGCAGAGTCGAGAGGGGCCTTTCTGTTGCGCTGGTTTTCTTGCCCGTTTTCGATGTCGCTTGGTTGCTTTCTTGTTGGCTTTATGAATTGCATTTTCTTGAGCAGTTTCGATGGATTCCATTGCCTTCATTCTTAGGATCTCGCATTTTCATATCGAACCTCGGAGACTAAAGCAGGAGATATTGATCATCTGTTGGTGCGTGCAGGTGATCGGGTAGACGACGCACGCGCGAAGTCTTGAAGTTCTTCCTTTTCTCTCCTAATTCACCAACTTGTGAGTGGCTTTATTTTGATTAGCACCCTTCTGCCAAGTCTCACTCTAATAAAAAAATGGGCTCATTTATGCATCCCGCTCCAACGATATCATAATAAGAATAAACTGAGTCAAAAGAAAGATTTGTTGGCTTGAATTATTATAATGCTTGTCGCTTAGAATTCCCAAATGTTTACATTGATGCGTGCTTGTCCGCTATGCATATATATATTCATGTTTCAGTTGTAGCTAGAATTATTCTATATAACTTTACAGATGTATTATGCAAACTATATTGAAATGCAATCACTTGGACATGAAGACTATGCCAAATGCACTATGCTAAAGTAGATGTATATATTCTTGTGGTTTGAATGCTTTTTCTATTAATTTAGTATCAATGCGTAGTTCGGTCGGATAACTTGCGCACAAGGTTTAGTTCCTGCGAACGGCGCCCAGGGCAGTGGGGCCGATTCGTTCCGTGTGGAAATCGGATAGCTACGCTAGCAAGTCTAGCACGGGTAAGGTGGGAGAGGCCTTGTAGCGGGGCTTGCTATCCGAGCTGCAAGGGTCACCGACCTACTGTAGCTATTGTCCACGATGGCAATGAATATGCCATGACCCAATGTACATATATTTTTGCTTTGCTTGCTCAAACTAATGGTATCTTTGTGGCAGGGAAGGACATGGTAAGTATTATGCAGGCAGTTCAGACGGGAAGGTAAAAGTTACCTAACGGTAGCATGTTTGTTCTATAAATCGAATATTCAATGCTTGCATGTAAATTAAACTAAGGCAAGATAGAAAGACCACAATAATATTGCATGTTTCATATGAACAAACTTGGATTTGGTTAGTTGGGTTTGCTCACCCTCACCAGTACTTTTCAAAGTACTGACCCTCGTTGCAGCAGGTTCCCCGAGCCCGAGCGACGCGGCGAGGAGCTGAAGCTTCTTCCTCCCCCAACCAGTCCAGTAGCTGACGCATTCCATTTGTGACTTTTTGAAGCTTGTACAAAGCACTTGGAGCAAGCGCAACCCTTATATGCGGCTCCGTGGCAAGGCGATAGCTTCACCAGCAGGTGTCTATATTATTTTGAAGTTTTAGTAAAGGATGTGATGTATGGGAACGGCTACCTTATTTTGTATCCAAGTTGTAAGCCCGTATGGCATCCTTCTCATTTTGGGTCAAGAGTCTGTAATCAGATGTTCATTATCAATAAAAGAAAACTTTTCTATGCCTCAATGTGTGTTATCTTATTTGCGTACTCTGTTGCATATGTTCTAAAGATTATCATTATGCCTAGGCCTTATGCACGCGCGCCCTACGCGTGCACGGCATCATGCCCATGGGACGATTATCGATTGGGTGAAATTGGGGCATGACAATAGCCCCCTCTCCTGCGATTGTTGTGGATTCTTTTAGGGCGGCGATCGTTCACCTAACTATTGATGCTGGAGATTCTGCAGCTGTGGCCTCTTTAGCTAGCGGGTTGACAAGCGGTTCTAGGGAAGCCGCTCCTGACGTTCCCAGTATAGTGGCTGCTGGATCGTCATATGGGACTGGTGCATCACAGTACGGGGAGGGTATGCAAGCAGGTGCTATTGCAGTAGGCACTCTGGTACTTCTGCCCTCGGTCGCCCCTTCAGCCCACTCTCGCTTGCTCAGCTGCCAGGTGTCCGGGCATTTGAGAAGGCTATGAAGGTCTGGAATGTGAGTCATACAACTGGTCACTCCTTCGCTACCGCTTCACTTTTAAGTTCGTTGGGCATTGTCGTTGTGCGGCCTACTGCTCCCGTGGATTCTTCCTCCTACCCGCTGCCTTGGACTCCGGTAACAGCGGAGGAGATTAATGAACATGTCCAGATCTCCATTCAAAGTTTCTATATATTTTTGAAGCAAGGTGTCCAGGGTATATTAGAGCAGAATAGATCCTTTGACTAGGCAAAATGCTTTGCCAAAGCCCATGCCAACTCCTTAAAGGGCATTCCCAGTTTGGAAGAGATGACGACCCTTCTGGACCTAAAGCTTGCTGAGGTGGAGCGATGCCTGATAGAGCTACGGCAGCATCAGCAAGCCGATATGGGGATAGATATAGCCCATGAATATGAGGAATTCTCGGCTGGGCTGGGTGCAAAGAAGGGAAGGCTTGTTGAATAACCTCCAGAAGCTGCAACAAGAGCGTGATCGACTGAAAAGCCTTAGGGAGGATTGCCTTGCCAAGCAAGGAAACTTAACCGAGGAGATCAGGCAGATCCAGGCCAAGCTTGACATGTTGGGGAATAATCTCCTGGAGGCCAACAGGAAGAGGAGGCTATCCGAGCCGAGGCAAGCTGGGTTGCAAAAAGTATATCCGTCGTTAAGGTCATGGTGCAGAAGATGGATGACCAGTATGAGGCCTATGTCCGCTTCGAGGATCCCGAGGTCCTGGCGAAAGAAGTTGAGCACTGGGTCACTGGGCGCCGAGAAAATCAGATTGTCCGTCTCCATGGATGGATCGTGGAGTTGTGCTCCCATGATGAGTAGCAGTAGTTAATGTTTCCTTTTCTGAGACTGCTTTTTATTCTTGTTTTGAAGTTAGTTTATTTTTGCGGTCGGAACGTGGTCCCCAAATATAGTTTGTTCCTTTTATTTCTATAAAATAAAAGTTTTCTTTTCTGTCGCGATTGTCTGGCTGACTTTATTTGTACACTGAAAGAGAAATAACCACTTTTTGTGCTTCACGCGCTGATGTGCATTTAACGTGTTCACACCGCTGTGTCAGTCCGGGTCTCTGAGAGGATCGTGCCAAATCTCGACAATTGTAGCTTAGGTTGCATAGAGATAAATTATCGCATCTTACAGAGGAGATTATTTTGATTCACCAGATAATTCATCGATTCTTCGCCTATAAATGGAGAATGATCCGTAGGCTGCTTGCATCAATTCATATTTTGGCATGATGGCTTATGGAGATGCACCAAAGAAAACCAACATGTCTCTTTCCACGGCCCCAGTTGCCTCTGATTCCTTCTCCGATGAGCCCGAGCCGCTACCTGTCGGAGAAACGTCTGTCACTCGAATGCAGAGGACAGTTGTCTTCTAAAAAATCCTTAAGTCCCCTGCCAATTCGGAGGAGCGAGCTTTTGTAGACACTTCTTATCAATTATTTGCGTCCTCAGACGCTTGCTTCTTTTATTTCCTGATAATGTACATTAATGATTTAGAGGATTATGATTCCTCTTCTGCTTGATGTTTATATTCTCCCCTTATTTTTTGTTTTAATGAAAGGAGAAATTACTTTCATCGCTGTTGTGACATTTGGGGTGTTAGTACTAGAGGAAAGATGGTCGTAGCACAATATTTGTAGTAAGTGTGGACATCCCACTGGAAAATTTTGGTAGACCTATTACCCTTTTGTGCACTTATGGTACGAGTAATAGATTCAAAACAAACCCTATCAGAGGTAATATGGACGTGATAGGTTTTATAGATGGTAAGGATATCCCGTTGGAGCATTTTAGTGGACCTATTACCCTTTTGCGCACTTATGGGGTGAGTAATAGATTCAAAATAAACCATATCCGAGGTAATATGGATGTGATAGACTTTTTGGACCCATTACTTTTGTGCACCTTAGTGCAAGTAATAGGTTTGAGACAAGCCATGCCAGAGGTAATATGGACGTGGCAGTTTTTATGGACTTATCACCGCTTGTATACTCCGGATTGGGTACGGGTGATAAGTTGGAAGACAGTTGATATCATAGGTAATATGGATGTGATGATCGATGGTCAAGACCGGGAAGTTTGTTCAGAGGTAATATGGACATGGCAGACTCCGCCAGAGTAGTGTATTAGAGCAACAAATCAGAGGTAATATGGACATGAACTAGCGCCCAGGAAGATACGATGTAGTTTGGTAATAAAAGAGTACCAGTCTAATTTAGACGTAGTAATTTTTAAGAAACTTGCCATTGATAGGCATCAGGAGCAAGTCGTCGTTGGATTTCGCTAGCCGGTAAGCTTCGTTAGAAAATACGGTTTCCACAGTGAACAGACCCTCCCATTTAGGTTAGAATTTGTCGGCCATCGGTCTTCTTACTGTTAAGACGAGGTCACCCACTTGAAATGTTCTATGTTTTACCCGATTATTGAAGGCTCCAGAGAGACGCGCTTGATACAGCTCTATGCGTTATTGAGCTAAGAGTCGTTTCTGGTTGAGTGCTTCCAACTCCTGCAACCTTCGGTGGTAGTTGTCGTCTGTGGTCATTTGTTTGGAGAGATCTACTAGTAGTAAAGGAATTTGGATCTCGAGTGGGAGTACTGCCTCACTTCTGTATACCAAAGAGAATGGCGTGTTCCCAATAGCTGTCCGGACTATTATACGGTAGGCCCAGAGACATTCACCCAGCTTCTTGTTACATTCGTGTTTGTTGGAAGACATGAATTTCTTGAGGAGCTTGATGATGGTTTAGTTGAACGCTTCTGCCAGACCGTTTGCTGTGGGATTATATGTCGTGGAGGCTACATTTTGGATTAGATTCTTGTCAAAAAATCGATAGAAGGCGGTGATCTCCGCGAGTGGAACTGCTTCCGCCTATTTAGAGAAGTAGTCGGTGATCTCTAAGATGAATCGATGTCCTTTTGATGAAGAAAGACTGATTGGCCCGATGATATTCATTCCCTATACTTCAAACAACCAAGATGCTATCGTTGGGTGTAGGAACTCAGATGGTTGGTGGATGAAGTCGACCAATAGTAGCCCATTCTTCAAAGACGGTCGTATAGCTTTGGATAGGGATGATGCACCCCGCAGACGCCAAAGTAAGCTTCATGGAGGGCTTATTTTGCCTTTGCGTTCGACAAGCATCAGAGCAGAAGGCCATAACAGGATCGACGGTACAATATTTTGGTCTCCGTGTCATAATAGAAACAGATGGAGCATCTTTTGATTGAAGCAGCTTCCTTTGGGTTTTCAGTAAGAATTCCATAGACTACGTAGTCGATAAATGGAAGCCTCCAATTTTGAGTATCAGTATCGACCTCTGCTGCATAGCTGAGGCATAACCATATATTCTTTTTAGGACAGACCAGCTCTTGACCGATCACCGTGATTAGCTGATGGGTGTTGTCTGGGACTTCGAAAGAAGCAGCAAGGCCGGCTAAAGTACCTGCCTTAATGTTTTACAACCGAGGGACATGCTCAATAAAGAACATATCAAAGGTTCTGATGATGCTAAGTGCAGCTTGGTTGTAGGGGATCAAGTCTTCGTTTCGGACTTTGTATAATCCCCAGACTTGATTTACGATTAGCTGAGAATCGCCGTAGGCTTCCAAGTACTCAACTCCGACTTCCTTGGCAAGCTGGAGCCTGATGATTAGGGCATTGTATTTTGCCACATTATTGGAGCATGGCTTCGTGAGAGAGTATGCGCGATTGATAACGAGGTCTGTAAAACCCCTAATCCTAAAAACCGTATTAATCTTTTTTTAATTAATTATTAATAAACTGTAGTAATTATGAGCTAATTAGGAGAAATAGATTTTATTTAATTTTTATTTTAGGTGTTGGTGAATTTAGGAGATTTATGGAGCCGATACAAATTTTTCCTAATTTATTTCATGTAGGAGACCCTTTGGACAGTTGCTAGCTTAATGGTATGCATTAATATAATTCTAGATTTTTTATGTGTATATATATATATATATATATATATATATATATATATATATATATATATATATATATATATATCTCTAAAGAAATAGAAAGAGAAAGAAAAAAAAAGAAAAAAAGAAAAAGAAAAAGAAAAGAAATGGACCTATTCCTAATGGGTATTAAACCCACTACCCACACCCCCTTAGTCTACCCGCTCACCCGCGTGCATATAAGAACGAAGCAGCAGCAGCTTCAACCCAATACCAGCCGCTCAAAGCCCCCCACGCTCTATCTCTCCTATATAAATATATTCACATCTCCTCATCTCCAAAAACCCTAACCCTAATCCTCCCTCTCCTCCACCCTCGATCACGCCGCAGAGCCAGAGCTGCCGCCGTGCGGAGCCAACTTCGGCCGACCACGACAATCGCGACCCCGCGCGAGCACCGCGCCGCGCAGAAGCTACAGCAACTTACCTCTCTTCCCACGCAGTTTTCTGTCACCTCGCTCAACCAAACTCGACCCCGTCTTCACCGGTATGATCGTCACTTAACCCTCTTCAATATTTGTATTATATTTGACCTCAAATAACGTGTAACCCTAGACAAAAATAGCGTCCAAGTTGACAGAAAAAGACCACTTTTGGGTATCGCAGAAAACTACGGTAACCACCTATGTTCCCGGATTCGTATCTCCCACCACGGAGATCCGAATTCGATTTTTCTTTTTGGTATGCAGAGACCACTTGACCTACTTAAATTTCTGTTAATTAATTTTTAATTATTAACAGCTGTATGTAGAATTAAATTCGTTGGAAAACCCCGAAAATACACTTTTTTCAGATTTTTAAAAGTTGTGAAACGGAGCTCGCCCCACCAAACGGGACCGCCCCGCCGAGTACCAAGTGTACCAAAAGGTGCGCACAGCATATCCGGACATGTGAGAGTTTGCGGAAACTGATTTGGATGCGTGTGTACGTCGAAATCAGTCCGTATCCGCGGACAATCCCCGTGTCATAACTTTTACGAAAGTCATGCGCATTTTGTGCACGCTAGTCAGATTGCGACGAAACTTACACCACTAGACTCGTAGTATCGCGCTGGTCCTGTGACCCAATTTTCACACAATTCTGAGATAGTTGACCAAGTCGCCAATTGGCGGGCCCCACGGTTGACTTTTTGGGCAAATTTATGTTCGGCTCACCGAAATCCAAAATTGGACGTACCGTTGAGTTCGTATTGACATTTAGAATTGGTTTGACCTATAATTTTGTCCTATTTAGAGACCTTTATCCCTGACACGCTTTTCGGTGCAAAGTGGGCCACATGTGGACCCCACTTTGACCCAAAATTACCGTTTTGCCCCTGTGTCCAAATTGGATGAAAGGGAAGTGCTTTCTAGCTATTTTGCTTATTCTGGGAATGTTGGTGATATCTATTTTAGCATCCGGCGATATTTGTTCTGAGGTCATAGCTTCTGATATCGTGTATGGACTTCTGGACGTTACACTTTGCAGCTTTCTTACCAGGCAAGATACATTGCCAAATTATTTATAGTACTTTTGCATGCTATTTATATTTCTGTATATTTATTGCATCTATGTACATTTCTTGCATGTGTAGTTTTCTTTCAGTCATTACTATATATTAGATATGTTGACACACACTTGACACTTAGTATCATGAGAGGACAATCATTAGGCGTATGGGCTTTTAACCACTCTGGTAAACCGTAGTATATAGCTCGCACTACGGGCGTGTGTCGCGCTAGTTGCTACCCCCACGATATATCGATTTCTGGAGTCTCGTTGGTCGCTACCCTCGCGGTATGTCAATTTTTGATGTCCACTGACGGGTGTGTGAGTTGTGAGGTAGATCGAGTAGCCTACCCTTGCCCATGCGTCAAAAAGTTGTCCTCATTGCATTCATATAGATTGTCTTGTACAGCTTACTTATATATTTTCAAACATTATGCATGCCTACTGTATTCAAATTGGCTTGCTTCTTTGTACCTTGTTATGTCCCTCTAAGGACCTGGTCCCTTTCCAGGTGTAGATGTTCATGAGTATTCGTAGGAGCACAGATTCGGATGGTTACATATGTTTCGAGGATGTCTTCCCTTTGAGCCCCGTGGTCGTTAGCTGGTATTCTTATATTGTGTTTATTGTGTTATACTTTTCCATTCGAGTTGGTAGTGAATTTATTTTCATCCAACTATCATCTTTAGATACTTCTTATTGAGATCTAGTTATATAGATGTTGGTTATTTATTTATATTGATTTTTTGTGGATAAAATTTAGATTGTACCCTGTGACTTGTGACACATTTTATACCACTTGTGGATTTGATATTCATATTACAGCGTACGTATGGGTTATGGTTTCCATATATTGGAGTTGCCATATCCATACGGCTGGCATGCTTACGTGTCCTAGTCCTACGTATTTTTGGGACTGGGGCGTGACAAGGTCATATGGGGAGGTCAACACTATCCCGACCCCGACGATGATGTTACCTTTGGGCCCCGCTCTTAAAGCACCGTCAAAGAGCATTCGTAAAACTGCTTAGTGTGAAGTGATATTGGCGTCTGCTACTTCGTCTGGAATTTTTTCATAGAGCTTTGAGGTTTCTGACCCCGGATGGGCTGCCAGAAAGTCGGCCAATGCTTGACCCTTGACGGCCTTCTGTAGGACGAATACCATATCATATAGAGATAATAGTATTGTCCAAGTAGCCAAGCGGGAACTGAGTGCCCCAGGTTTGGTCATGAGGACCCTGAGGGGGTTGACTCACGAGATTACATGGATGGTCTGTCCAGTCACGTAATGTCGAGTATTCTGGATGGCAAATATCAGAGCAAGGCACTCATTCTCAACTGCGGTATACTTATGCTTTGGACCGACCATCATCCGGCTGAGGTAGTATATGGCCTGCTCGAGGCCTGAATCACTTTTATGGGCTAACAGGGCACCAAGATAGTGATCCATTACGCGTTCATAGAGCAGGAATGGCTTCCCCATGATCGGGGCCACTAGTACATGAGGGTTTGATAGGTATTCTTTGATGTTGTCGAACACTTATTGGCACTCTTCATTCCAAAAAAAGGAGACACATTTCTTTATGAGCTGTGTGAACGGTGGATAACATCTAAAGAGGTTTGATATGAACCTTCTGATGTATGCCAATATCCCTTGGAGGCCGCTTAGTTCTCGGAGGTTCCTTGGCGGAATCATCTCCAGGATAGCCTTGGTCTTGTCGGGGTCTATGTGAATACCCCGGGAAGTGATAAAAAAACTCAGGAATTTGCCGCTAGAGACTCCCAGAAAGGACTTTGTAGGGTTCATCTTGAGGCGGTGTGCACGCATTAAGTCGAACATAGTCCTCAGGTCTTGGAGGTGATCATATTTGGAGCGACTCTTGACGGCGATGTCGTTGATGTAGCATTCCACCATCTTAGACAGATGTTCATAGAAAATAGTGCTCATAACTCGCTGATATGTAGCACCTGTATTCTTCAGGCCGAAAGGCATTACCGTATAGCAGTATGCTCCTATCGGAGTCCAGAACGATGTATGTTTCTCATCGTCGGAAAATATCTTGATTTGGTCGTAGGCTGGGAAGCCATCCATGAAGGACATGCGCTCAAAGCTACAAGTATTATCGATCATTACGTCGGTAATTGGAACAGGGAATTCGTCTTTGGGATATGCCGCATTTAGATTACGGAAGTCGATACAGATTCGGATCTTCATATTCTTCTTAACGACAGGCACGATGTTGGCTACCCCGGAGGGGTGTTGTTCCTCACGGATGAAGCCACTAGTTATCATCTTGTTGACTTCAGCTTTGATAGAATCCATCACGTCTAGCCAAAATCGTTATTGTTGTTGCTTGACCGATTTGGCATTTGGCAGAATATTGAGTTTGTGGACCGCGATTTAGGGATTTAGTGCTGACATGTCTTCGTAACTCCAGGAAAAGATATCAATGTATTTCCTGACGAGTTGTAATTAGGATTCTCGGTCTTCGTCGGACATACTTTTGTTAACGGAGATAGGCTTTGGGGAGGTCTCGTTACCTAGATCAACTTGTACAACTTCGTTCATATTTCCCATTGTGAATCAAGGTATTGGGCCAAAGGTTCCATCTCAAAGAGCTCGAGTGGATCCTCGTTGTCTTCCTCATGATCGGCAGATACCATGTTAGAGGACAGTGGTTGTCTGAGCACGTACCGGACGCTGACATCGGAGTCCCAGGCTAAAGATTCTGAAGAGTATGAGCGCTCTTCATCTTCTTTATATGAGCCCTTGGGGTAGGGAAGTCGTAAAGGCAACCTTCGACCTTTGCCAAAGTTTAATCCTTCAGTGACCTTCAGGTTGTATCCCATCTTCTGCATAAAATGCAGGACTTATGAACTATACTGGTAGAGTGGCATTCTACCTACCTCAGATTTTGGTTCTACTTTCTTTGGGATAAAGGACCGGGGGCATTCTACTCTGCCGAAGATGATGATGTTATCTCCCTTCTTCCTGGGTGGGACTAAGAAATAAGAATCCTGACTAGAGCAAAGTTGTTGTACGGCATAGGTAGTGGTCACTTGTGTGTGCAGATGAAGGCGCAGACCGTGCTCCAGGGAGTAGAGTGTAGTTATATGCATACGCTCTGAATAGTTAAAAGATAGTCCTTTATTGAGAAAATAAGGTATCTCTTCTGGCGGAATTATGTCATCAGGGGAAGGAATATTGACATTAGCGGATATATACTCCTCCAGCTCATCCTTTTCCTTGGCTACCCTTGGCACAAGCGAAGGCTTTGGCAGTTTTTTGTGTAATTTTACCACCAAAGGTCCAGAAGTTACAACCGCAGTCGGGTCTCCTTTGGTGGTCGACTCGGCCTGTGAAGGCAAATGACCATATGTTCGGAAGGCATAGATAGGGAAGAATCTCTTTTTGGTGGTCGATTCGGCCTGTGAAGGTGGACGACCATTGGTTCTGGCGACGCTGAAGGTACCGGAGATTCGGGTGTCTTCTCGCATGATTTGATGATGAGGGATGCGGCCGCATCGGGAGTGCGAGTCTTGAGGCAGATTCGTATAGCCTCCTCGGGTGTTGTTGTGGCCTTGGCTTCATCTTAGGCCTCATTGCCACCTTCATCTTCGCGGACTTTCTTGTAGAGGATCGAGTCAGAGTAGTAAATCTCGATTCCCTTAAACGGATCAACATCAGCGAACTCCATTTTGACGAAACTGTGTTCGTCCATATATTTTAGGCATTGGTAGAGGGTGGATGGCATGATCCTGTGTTCATATATCCATGGATGCCCTAACAGGATGTTGTAGGACGTATCTACATCTATGACATAGCAGGTGACTTCTGTTTTAAGTAACCGATCTGGTATTTTAGGCAAATTTTGCCCAAAGGGTAGGTTCTTCCCCTGTTGAAACCACTGATGGCGGTATTGGTGGCAACCAGACGATGCTGGGTTAATATGCATTCGGTCTACCTTAACATCGCCAATTTATCATGTGTAGTACAGGGGCCGATCGTGCCTATTATTTTTTAGCAACATATCTTGTTGTGAGACGGTGATATTAGGTATCGCATCCATGGCGTTGTTGTAATATGGACAAGCAACATGATCTTCAGTTAGTAGCTTGACTTACGCCAAGTAGATATCGACATTCTGTAGTGCCTCACTCAGGGCACCCCGAGTGTCTTTAGAGAGCCACAAAAGCTCAAATAGCAACAAATTTGTCGGAGTGTTGGTTAATTGTGTTAAGATATCGAAATTATAGGGCCTTTCCAGCCCTTGTGGTGCATCCTAGGGCAGCGATTTATCGAAGTGCGTCTCCTTCTGTTTGAACTAGTCCGTTGGTGGGGGCTGAGATAGCCCAGGAACAGTAGTGGTAGACGCGACAACCGGGGACGTATCATCGTACATCGGTTGCTATATTACGCCTGACCTTGTCATACCTGCTGCCAGCTCTTCAGCCGAGGAGGAAACTATGTAACAGGATTTGGATTTTCTACCCTTGGACTTGGCGGTGGAGGGTATCGCCGACAGTGTCAAGTCTGGTACGAAGTCGGGATGGACCCACATGACCTTACCACTAGGTGTGGTAAGAGGTATTAGCCCGGCCGTCTGGTCTCGAGCTGGTGTAAGGTTGACAATTTCCATAGTCACCTTAAGGATAGGGACTACTCCGTCTTGGGCTTCCGTCGGTAGAAAGTTGCCAAATTGGAGGGACACCATGTTGGCGATGACTGTCACATCATCAAAGTCCAGGGAAAGAGCCTTGGTATCTATCAGGTGTTGGATGTACCGCTTCAGGGTATAGCACTCCTGCATTGGGTGATGGACGTAGCAGTAGAAGTGACAATACTTTGGGTTGGGAATCTTCACCGCCTCAGGCTGACGTCTGACATCGTGGAGCCAGATTTTTCCTCGCTACATCAGTATGTCGAAGATGGGTTTGACATCAACATCTTCGAAAGAGTAGGTCTCCTTTGGTTTTGGAGGCTCTAGTGATTTTTGCTCATGCTTCATAGTCAAGGTAGTGACCATAGCATGTTTCCCCTTTCCATCACGGCTGCTATTGCCGCCATTATTATTGTTGGTGGTGGTGGTGCTGGGACGCTTATCATTTTCCTCAGCAGTAGGGATATGGATCTCCAAGTGCCGAGCGTCCTTGAGCTTCTTCTCAGTATTGATAGCACTTACAATGAATGTTGTCTAGTCTTTGAACTAGCTCTCGCCCATCCAGAGACTGACTGCCGGGAGCATGTTCTTCTGACACATCTCTATTAGTGTGGCCTCCGAATTTCCAGGAGACAACCTTAGGCAGACTTTCGGAACCTCTCGATGTAGTTTCACGTCAGTTCCTTCTCACCCTGGGGGACGTCCATTAGAGAAAACATCGTTATATCATTTCATGCCTTATAGAATCTGTTAAGGAATAAACGCTTGAGGTCATCGAATGATGAGATACAACTATCTTCGAGACTGAAAAACCAATCGAAAGTTATCCCTGCCAATGACCCAACGAAGAGCCTGGTAAGGATAGAGTCACTGCAGGGTAAGTGTCTCGTTGTAATCTAGAAGAAGCTCATGAAGCGGCGAGGGGAGGACTTCCCGTCAAACGTGTTTATATTGAAGGGCATATACTTGGACGGATACGGTACATACCTCCACTCTTTCGAGTATGGTTGCTACACCCAGGGGTCCAGGTTTGCTTGCCCAAAAGCCCTTACCGACTGGGAGGCCATATTTTCCTTGATTTGCAGCATTGTCTGGGTCAATTCTTGCATTGATGCACTCATTGTATGCATCATGGTTTCGAGCATCTCAAGGCATTGTCGATCACTAGGGTCTTCATGGTCGCCTCCGGCCATGTATACCGTCCTCACACAGGAAGAAACGGACGGGACAGTGGATGTCGTACTCCTTGTCTCATACCCTTGTAGTGAGTAGTCTTCAAGGAGGGTGGGAGCCGTTGTGACCTTCTCGGATTCGGAGGGTATACTACCCCCAGCGTAGAAGATTGTGTCATTTTGGTGGGAGTAGCTACCCTATGTGATCTCAGAGTCCGTTCCTTGGGAATCGTTGTCTCCTCGGAACGCCGGATTATCGCGTACGTCCAGGGGGATACTACCTTTAGCTTGGTCCACCCCCAGGGGTTCTATGGAAGAACTACCCCCAGGGGTTGACAACTACTCCCTTGAGCGGGTGCCTTGGAAGATGCCTTCCATAGGTGCCATTGTCAGCCCTACGGGTAGTTGCCTTCGCGATGTGTGGTGGAGAGCGTCAGACTAGAGGTATTTTACTTCTTTCTTCCCTTGGTGGCGGTAAGCTTTCTAGTTGAGTAGCATAAGGCGAAGGAAAACTCCTCCTCCTCTGACACTTGCACATGATCTCCGGGTTGTTGCCAGGTAGGTGCTTTCAGGTGTAGCCGCTGGAAGGCCGACTGCCTGTCTGTGGGTACTGTCGCTTTATTGTAGTAGCAATTGATAATGATGTTGGCATAGCTATGCCTTGGAGAGGGCACGTCGTACGCCGTAGTTGTTTTTCTTACTTTGCGCTTGTGAGTAATCACATCACGTAAATAATGCAAAGGGTATTTTACCTTTGTATCGTCTTTGTGAGTCCAGGTATCCCGGGTTCCCGGATGCACATGTACTGTATTTGCTCCCTGGCCTAAGGTTCGTACACGAACTTGCCACGAGGTACCAGTAGAAGACTTTTACGGCTGACCCTGTCCATTGGTCCCTATGGGCTGGACGCATGGGTCAGTCCTTTACAACTTTTCGTCCGAGGCTCGAGTAATAATTAGCGATGCATGTTGGCGGTCGATCGTATGAGCAGTTGCTTGAGCTTGACGGGCTCGCACTGCCTTGGACTTCTTTAACTTAGCAACCGCGGGCGCATAGTTTGGAGAGTCCAGATTTAGGTTTTCACCATTCTCAGTGGGTCGTACAGGATCTGCGCTGCATGATATACGGTCGAAAATAGAGGTTTTGTTGCTATCAGGGCCGCATACAGCCTGCTATCTGCGGCTGTGAGTTGATGTCGTATGGATAGTCTTATGCGGCCTCCTCCTTGGCCGCATAGAAGCTACCTCAGGACCAGAACGTCTGGAGTCCTAGTGTTTTCCTCTGCCAGAGTCTGGGTGCTGAACAATTTTTGCGTCAACCCGGGATGCCGCATAGATGGAGACATTTTGGGTGTTCGTTCGACGACCGTCATTGGCAACAAAGTGAGAGGCTGGAAGCGTCTGCTCCGCAGTTGGGTGGGGAGCAGCGGCCTTGGCCACCCACGTTATACAGGTCTTCTTGGGCTTGTCTATCCTTGGCGAAGGATTAACACTTTTTTTGGAGAGCATGACCTCGAACGCTTGCTGGTCAAAGCGGACCACGAGCATCTTTTGCATCGAGCCGAGCTTGGCTGTATCAGAATGTGTCACCGACTTCTCAACAGTGGAGAAAGATGTCCCCAGCAGAGTCTCTATCGTATTTGCTATTTAAATTAAAAAGAGAACTAGAAGAACTAGATTTGATTAACAAACTAAAAAAGTACAAAGAAGAGTCCTAAAAGATAATCTAAGTACAAATTTATTTTCTAGGGGGTGACAATGGAGGGTTAGGAGTGTAGCAACTCTTTTTACTCCGTGGACGATCCAATGCAGTAGCTCTTCTCTCTCCCTTGAGTGTAGATTCGCAGATAGCCAGCCAGCCTTTTATATGATGGTAATACCCTATTATTTATAGTTATTCAACGACCGCATGGATTTTGGGCCGAATGGACGTTGGGAGTTGCCACGTGTCTTCTCCTAACAGAAGGGAGTTATAATTGTGCACAAGACTGGGCTTCATCTGTCACGTGGATATTTATTATGATTTTTTGTTGCTGAATATCTGGATGGTTCTCATCTGTTCTAGGCGGGACTTGGTCCAGTGGACACGTGGCTGCTATTTGGTTGAAGAGAATCACTCAGTTGTAATAGCAAGATTTGGTCGATATGGAATCTGGGACACGAGTGGCTAAAGACATACGGGATGCATGGAGTCTAGAACGCATGGGGACAGAGACGCATGGACCGCATGGAGTCTGTAACGCATGGGCCAGAGCCACATGGGACGCATAGAGTTTGGAACGCATGGGCCAGAGCCACATGGGATGCATGGAGTCTAGAACGCATGGGGCCAAATACGCATGGAATCTTTTATCGTGTTGTACACGTGGCTCTGCACTATCCTCAGAACTTCTGTCTCTTAGTGTATTCTCGTTCTTCGAGGCGATCAGAAAAATTATTTTTGTAAGGATTCTGTGTCAGGCGCCATCTTTGTTCAGGACGTCATGTCAGGTCGACCTGCGGCCAGTTGTTCGAACGCTTGTTTGAACCACATAGGTGCCCCTTTTCTGGGCCGCATGATGTCCATGCGATTGAGTTTTATTCTGGGGAGCATGGACGTTCGGTGCAAGGATGCATCTTTTCCATGCTTCTACAGACTCCACCGATGAAATCTTCTTTGGGTCTACGGAGATCTCGTATCAAGTCACCATATGTCCAAGCAATTCAACCTTGTTAATGAAGCACTCACACTTTGAAAGATTCCCATAAAGCTTCTCCTTCCTCAGAGTCTCCAGAACTATCCTCAGGTGCTCCTCATGCTCCTCCGGTATCTTGGAATACACCAGAATTTTATCAATGAATACTACCAATAACTTATCAAGGTACTGGTAGAACACCTTGTTCATCAAATTCACGAATACCGTTGGGGCATTGGTCAACCCAAATGGTATCACCATGAACTCAAACTGGCCATACTGAGTCTAAAAAGTTATCTTCGAAATCTCCTTCTTCTTTACTTTCATCCGGTGGTAGCCAGACCTCAAGTTTATCTTTGAAAATACCTTCACTCTGCTTAACTGATCAAAGAGATCATCTATCCTCGACAACGGGTATTTATTCTTGATAGTGAGGTTGTTCAGAGCCATCTAGTAGACACACGTACGTACTGACCTATCCTTCTTTGGTACAAACAATACTAGAGTACCCCACGGTGATGAACTGAACCTAATGAATCATTTATCCTATAACTCATCTACTTGCTTCTTCAACTCTACCAGTTCATTGTTCTTAACTCTATAGACGTATTAAGATTTTGGCTCTACACCTAGCACTAAGTCTATAGAGAACTCCACATCTCGGTCTGGCGGCAACACTGGCAACTCCTCCGGGAAAATATCTATAAATTCTGCTATCAACGGATGTGGTAACTCCTTCTCTTCCACTAAGGCTCCACAGATGGCATCCTCGCTCTGCTCCATTGCTTCTCTGGCAATCTCAAACTCTGGCTTTCCTAGCGGTCTAAATAATACCCTGTCTCCACGATAATCTATACTAGCATGGTGCCTACTCAACCAATCCATCCCGAGTACTATGTTGTAGCTCGGAAGTGGCATTACGAGTAAGCACGCACTCAACTCCCGGCCTCCCAGGGTAAGTCTTTGATCATTACAAACATCACTAACCAGGATATTGCCACCTCCAATCGTGATCTTATATGTCCTAGCCAAAGGTTCAGCCTCTAAACGATGCTTAAGAGCAAAATATATAGATACAAAACTATAGAAAACACCAGAATCAAATAAAGCATAAGCTGGAATAGAATCAAGAAAAACTGAACCTGATATAACATCTCCTACTGGCTCGATCTCCTCGACTGTCATGGTAAATGCTTGCCCCTACCGTGCACCTCTCTATTGTTGCTGGTGTTGTACAAACCTCTATTACTGTTTTTGCAAATGAGGTCCTCTTTGTTGACCCGTAGGTGGCCTTGCTGGGGCTCTCTGAACTGGGACTGCTCTCTGAGCTACACGACGAGGAGATACGGGACAATTCCTTATCTGATGCCCCTTTGTGCCACAATTCAAGCATACTCCCAACCTCATCCTAAAGACCTCACAGATATGACATGTCTTCTTATAGAAGTGACAGGTAGGAGTCTGCTGAACCCATCTCTGCTACTTCAGCTGTGGCACCTGCTGAACCGATAACCGAACTGGAGCCTGCAACTACTATAGAGTCCTCTACTGCTAAAAATTAGGTCACTTAGATGGACCCGCATTGCTGCTAGCTCCTCCAATACGCCTCTGCCCCTCTTGGACTTGAGCTCCAAGTCATCCTCCACTCTCAGAGCATCCATCAGCATCTTCTCTAATGCTGCAGTTCGATGACCCCTGGTGAGAGATTTGACCTCTCTGATCAATCCTTTTCAAAACTTTCTAGCTCTTGCAAGGGGGTTTTGCACCTCTACAAATCTTTCCAATCTATATAACTCCATGGCTTACTCGTCCACCGTCATGCTCCTCTGGACGAGGTCCTGGAACTGGCTCTCTAGGGCACTCAGAGCCACGTCCAAAAAGAACTTCTTGTTGAAAATCTCTTTAAAAGCTCCCCAAGTCAATCCGGGATCAGCGATCCTCGGGTCCGTACAGAACCATGTTAAGGCAATGTTAAATATCTCACTGCTCGTTGCCTCCACCTGTAGATTCTCTGAAATTTGCGCCAGTCGGAGGTTCCTTTCTAATTCCTCGATCCAATCATCATCGAACAAGATCCCCTCTGTTCCCTTGAAGTCCTTGGGCTCCATCCTCTTGAAATCAATAATGGTACCTATCATCGGCTAGTGCGGGACAGGATGAGGCGGTACCATCTGTGGATAAAAAAGATCTACCTTCCCCATAGCTGCTAGCGCTAACTGGTGAGCACTCTCAATGCCCTGACATAGAACATCTGTCAGCCTCTGCTTTGCTGCTATCATCTCCTGGAATATGGCAAATATATGTGTCCCGTATGTTGGCCCAATGTTTATATTAAGTTTTTGAATATGGCTAATCGATTAAGTTTAGCATTATGGTAATCGATCAATCACTATAGTATCTTCTACTTAATCTCACCATTGTCCATATATGTAATATTTGCTTCTGTATCTTTCCTTATTCGTCTAACATGTACTTGCAGAAAGCAATAAGCAAGATAAGCAATAGACACATTCTATATGACGATGAGCCAAAGAAGGCGTTATACCAGAAGATTTCGTCCAACCGCCTACGACTTATCTGGAGACTCACACCCTGGGGTTCCGCCAAAGAAGGCGTTATACCAAAAGGTATTCAGATTACCAGATCTGGTTATCTTTGGACAACTGTCGTCAAGAAAAAAAGTATCTTCAAATCAGCAAATGTTTCAGAAGTTTGGCGTCATTAGTGCTCTTGGTTTTCTTATGTAATTTGATATTTTATTTGAGTCTTGGACTTATGTATATCGAGTCGCACTGGAATAACCAAAAGTCCACTCAAATAAACCTCGAACCCAACCACAAAATCAGTCCACATTCATTCACAAAGCCTACCATTCTTAGCAAACAAACACGGGCCGAATTCATGCGGAACTCAGTTACCCTTTTGGTATGAAATCAACCAGGTTAAATAGCTCCTGATTTTTTGGCCCAACGTTCAAAAATTCAAATATTTCCTACCAAATTCTGGCCGAACTCGGTTTGGTAATAACCTATAAATAGAGTTTGATTTTAATATTCTTACTAACTCAACCATTCTCAATATTTCTATCCTATAGTAAGTTAACCCTCAGAGCCAAAACTTTTTTACCTCCAAGATCATCAACTCCTAGACTTCTAGTGCCAAGTACGATCTCGGTCTAGAAGTCTACAGAGTTATAAAGAGCTTGGTTCATCAAGCCCCTCTTCTATGTGAAGTTGCGGGCCTTCGGATCAAAACTCGTGGTGTGTGAAGTTGCGAGACTTTGGATCAAATCTCGTGGTGTAAGAAGTGGCAAGCCTTCAGATCAAAACTTTTGATTCACTATTGGTAATTATAGTGGATAAAACTCTGAGCTTGAGTTCTCGGGACTGGACTAGTCCTCTTAGAGGAAAACCAGTATACATCGCGATGTTTGTGTTTGCTCTCTCTTACTCTTACTGCTTTACATTATTTTCTTTCATATACACTGTTAGTTGGTGGCTGCCTTCACTCTGCTTAATTTTAATATGATAGATTATTCCGCTGTACTCTATTCACCCCCCTCAAGAGTTGCTTTACGGTCCTTTATCGTCTACTGGCATGGGTGGTTGGGGTGAAAGGTCCTCCATGACTGCTAGAACAATCCTCGGAACTGGTGGTGGTGCACCCCCAAAAGCTGCTGAAATCCCCACCTAAACCGATAAGGCAACTCTCAGATCTAGAGAAGGTGGAGAAGTAACTGCCCTCCTCAGAGAGGGTGAAGTAGCCGACCTCGATGAAACTGTGCCAGAGCGCTGGGATCGGGTCTTCGGTGGCATCCTGAAGACAGATTTAAAACAAATGGATCAATATTGTACAAGATACGATAGCATCAAGGAAGGACAGTAATATTTCAAAGAAAGCAATTTATTCAGAATGGTAAAGATAATAAATTCAATAGATTGGAAATGTTCCTAGTTGTGTTTGAGTATCGTCTCATCCTATATCCTATATCATATATCCTATAGCAGGCTTGTAGTAATACTCTAAGTCTGAGTACTACTACTTAGACCTGTATGGGCCACCATAAAAATGTGTCACGATCCACACCCGGTGTAAGGGTACGAGAACGTGGGTACGTCCAGCCTACGCCGCAGTATCGATAGTAGAATATTGTCACAGTCAATAATACTATCTAAATATCTCACATAATATATATGTACTTGTCAAGATATCTCAACTCCAAATAGAGGCCAAAATAATAATCAACACTCAATCACAATAACTAGAGAAAGGTGTAACACGATATGGAATAGAAGAAAGAAATGATTCACAGTCATAAATACAACTCATAACCAAGTCTAATAGACTGGCACAATAGTCTCAAATATAATACATGTCAAAATGTCTAAACTAAGGCATAACCAATATAAAAGTATAAACATCTGCAACTAGTTGATCATCCCCCGGAATTGGCTCCTCCTGAACCACCGTCTCTAACTCTACACCCACTACGTCCCGAGGTCTATAGTATATAGGATACCAGTCATCTAAATTATCTGAAAAATATATCCAGTCAGGATTGGAGCAAAGCACACCTCTAACAGCAGTTTCAAATAAATGATAAAGACTATGTAACTATAAATAGAGAGAATATACAAGATAAATAGAGCATGAGCAGGAAATATACAGAATATAAAAATGCTGTAAATAGTACAAGAGAGATGAGCATCATATACAGGAGTCAGGAAATACAAATAACTAAGTGAGTGAGTACTAGCTTTGACATGTGATTGGCTTGGAAACTTGTACAGGAATCATGGCCTGGCTAATCATATATGAGGTGTATGATTAACACAAACAAGGTGCTTATACAGGAATACTTGTATAGGGTGGCTATGATCACATATCTAACTAATACTCCCCAACCCCCGACTGGTATAGTGGATCCAACCATGGCACGTTACGACACGAAATTCTCTGAGAAGGTAGCAAGTCTCCCTTGGAATCAGTATCCATACAAGTACAAGAGTAACAAGGCATGTACATGATACGGTAGGAACTGCCGGGTATAACATCTCATGACAGGATCCAAAAAAATATCAATTTATGTATCCACGTGTCAAGAAGTCAAGGATATCTACACTAAATACAAGAAACATAGAAGATATCATAAATGGAAACTGTCAGAGAATGTACTCATCTGTGGTCTTGAGCTGACAATACCGATCTGTGTCTGGACTGGTGTCACACAGACTTATGAAGGAAATATCATATTATATCATATTCTCGGTGTAAAGAAGGTGATAAGTGAAATAAATCCACTAAGTATGATGTTCTAGGTCAGGGCTAGGCCATACTAGTCAAACTAGGCCAAGCTAGGTCCATACCTTGATTTTAGGGTCATACCTAACTTCTAGGTTGACTACAAGTCTATACTAACTCATTCTAGGTAATACTAGGTCATACTTATGTTTCAAAGTTGGTATCTAGATGATATTAGCTATATTAGATTATACTAGGTAGTAGGTTACCATATATCTATCTATATCAATATGTGTAATTAATATATATATACTAGTTAATATAGTATCAATATTACATATATAAGTTGTACAAACTATATGCACTATACCTTAGCACCACTCACACTAAACCATAGATTTTGGATGCATCTGGATAACTATACACAGATAGAACCCCCAACTCATATTCAATCTACACCATAGTACTGATACCATACTTGATACTCTACAGTATCCATTAATGTAGCCTTTCACAGTCCACATACACTAGTCACTCTAACACTCCCTCACACTATTCTACCTTTACGCACATCTGCACAAATTGGAGATCCCTCAACACCCTCACTTAATTGCTACATATTCAGACATCAACCTATAACAGTATTCACACAAACTCATGAGCTTACTCCTTTTCCTGTAATTATAAATATTTCTCAGTAACTGAGCTTAAGATATAATCTACAACCAAATGCTCAAACCAATACTGAACCTACTATTCACTGCCCTGACATGTATCCTAAACTGATGCATGTATTAGTCTTCTTATTACCTCACGCACTAGTATACCAAGTCACCAAGGTACCCTCGTTATACACCTGATTAGGCCTTACCTTAATTGGTCCTAAGCACAGACCCAGAATACTGCAGTGTATAACACTGCCTTGCCTGAGCCTGTACACCTTCAAATCTTTGCAGTCCTGAACATATACTTCATACAGACACCTCAACTACACGAGGGTATACATCTTAGATACACATGCACATGTAATAATACCCTAACATTTACTCACAATGTAATATCCTTCCTCCCCCTTACTGCTCACAACCACAATTTCCCTCACTGCCTCATATCTGAACTGTAGGTAACATTTACCCTGTTGTAGTGTGTCTGTGTACACTGCTGCTATTACAAAGATAAGGCAGTGCATAGCAGTGCACAGACTGAACACTTCACCACAGTGTGCGAGCACTGGATTTCCACCCCCTCATTCCTCAACAACAACAACTATAACAATATTACCTCACTGATATATATACATATATTATATCACATTAGGATACACCCACTAAGGCATATAATCAAACACTTAGCATGCATTGATACGATATTCTATGATACGCAATTGAAACACATACCAAAACTCCTAATTCTCCACTAATACCAATAATACATCTCAATTAAATAATAATACAACTAAACTAATTAGTTACAATAGAATTTGAAGAGAGGTTACACTAATATGTACATATCACCCAAAATGGACCTTGTATCACAACACATCATGATACACTCTACTCGTGTTAAATTATGGACACGTATCTAGTCCCATAACATTAATCTAAGTCTAATTAGACCTAATTGGTCTCATGACACACACTTGATGCATCAATCTCAAAATTTTCCTAAATTGGGCACAAAAACCTATGTAGAAGCCATAATATAAGTCATATGAACCTAGTTCTTGTTCCTATGGGTAGCCCTAAGCCAAATAAGGTTTTCTAATGGTTAAATGCATGTATTAGTCTAATTAATTAGGAAATTTATTATTTACCTATTGGGAGATGGATTTCCAATGCAAAATCCAAATAGGCACAATTATGACATAAGCTTCTATCAAATGGCTCCTTCTCCAAGTGCTCCTTGTAGTCCACGCTCCAATGCTCCTTAGGTGATTTAAATAAAAGAAAATAAGAGTAAATTGGGTGATTTTGGTGGGGTGGTGAAGTAATTTGGGGAAAAACTAAATTGGGGATCTAAATGAAATGAATAATGGAGAGGAGAGAGAGAGAGACCCTTCTAATAGTGGTCGACCCCCCTCTAGCCCCTTTTCCAAGCAACAAGTAATTTCTAATATACCCCTACTAGATAATTATGCGAAAATAATTAGGGAGGGGCTATATTAGGAAGCTTCTAATCTAATAAAAAATTAATCTAATCTCCTTAATTAACTAGGGGATGAGTCTAATGGACCTAACCCAATGTTTGGCTCAAAGTGTCATAAAAATCTAATAGGTCCACTAATGAGAAGTCCAATAATTAGGCTATCCCACTAACTAGTAAATAGCATAACCCAATATAAATAATTAATTACTAAATATAAAATATGCTAAATAACAAAAATATCCTTATCTAGAAATATGGTTGTGACTGACATATCCTAGGGTTGATCATGTATGACATAGACTCTGGCTAGTTTATTCATTTTATGTTTACTAGAATCATGATCATCTATGTATATATAGTTTGGGATGCTTTAATATTATATGTCAGCTGATCTTTTATCTTGATATTCATATTGTTGATCTTGTGATTGATACACTATAGTTTGTTGGACCTAGCCTTGATTGATGATTGTAGTAGTAATCCCCCATGTCTTACAGTTTTACTGTATATACAGAGTACTGGTATGCTCTAAGTATACGTAGTTGGCCGTTGTCTTCCCTCACTCTCCAGTATTCTAGTTCTGGGATGTGACAAAAAATTTTTGGTAGTCCATTTAGGTCTGTCTGAGCAGATTTGATTTATTTACAGATATGTGGGGATTACTGTTATTTTTTTAGATGTTTCAAACCTAAACTATTCTCCTTGATCCCTAGTCATTTTCTCTATCCCTGATCCTTGATTATTTATCTAATTTTATCGTTAATCTATCATGTTCTTCGACTTGACTCTTGTGTACTTAACTTTTATGGACACTGTTCTTGTTACTACCGACCAGATGGTTCGAGTATAGCTCAATGAGGGTTAGCATTCGAGAGCCCAACATATTCCTGGAGATTGGCCCCAACATTCAGGGGTAGAGTCTAGAGTAGATCCCGAGGCAAATCGGTCGGCAGTACCAGACCAGCAGGCAGCACCTGTGCACCCAGTTCAGCCCGAGCAGCCAGAGAATGTTATTTGAGCACTAATTGATGTTCTACGAGGTTTTATGATGACCCAGCAGTACCAGAGTGATGTACTCACTCAGTCGGTCCAAACAACGTTGGAACGAGGTGGTTCTCAGATCCACAATTCTGCGACCAGCTTCAGGCATCTCAGTCATTCGTACTTCTATGGTACAAAAAATGCGATTTCGTTCGATGCTTGGCTGCAGGACAATGAGGCCATCTTAGAGGCAGCATGGACTCCGGCTATGGTGCATGTCCCAGTGGTAAGACTGTAGTTGTTGGACTTGACCCGTGATTGGTGGGCAACACATGAGGGTTCTCTCACAATACTGATTCCATGGGTGGTCTTTAGTGAGTGGTTTCAGGCAAGGTACTTTGATGTAGTATCGCATTACGAGCTTCAACATAGGTTTAACAACCTCAGGCAGGAGGGCAGGACCATCGACGGCTATGCGATAGACTTTACGAGGCTTAGTCGGTTTGCCCCCACTTTGGTGGTGACCGAGATGGAGAGGGCGAGGAGGTTCCAACCGGAACTCCATTAAGAAATTATCTTGGTGGTGGAGTAGCATGAGTTCCAGATCTTCGACGTTATGATGCAGGCAGCAAGGAGGTATGAGTACACATCTGAGAATATTACAAATCGAGTTGGGGGCCAGAAGAGGCATAACATTTTGAGAAGATCAGCATCCCAGTCATCAGCACTAGCTCCAGCAGTTTGAACTCTGACGATTGGACCTTGAGGAGGATAGCTGTCATGTCTCAAATCTAGAATATTGGAGAGCGGAGGAATGACTCAGCCAATTATACCTTACGAAATACCGAAGTAACTCGTAATATGTTAAGGTTGTCTAGAGATAAGGGGGTGCATATTACAATCAAGTCTCCTAGGGTCAAGAACTTCTATATCTCAATCATTCAATCAAGTAGCAATAACATAGAATATTTCAGAATAAGCAGTAAGGAGTCATGAACATCGCATCAGAATATTTTAGAGATCTAGCAATGCAAAATGATATGCCAGATACACAATCAAAAGTATATATGATAGTGAGTCATCTGTAGCCTAAGTATAAATATAGTCATGTAGAAAACTAATGTCCAGATTTGCCAGCTAACATGTGTGGGTTGGCTAAACGCCCAAAAGAAATATAGTTTACAAAAGACGAGCAGTGAAACAAGAAACTCACTCGTGACCCTCAGTAGCCATCCTTCTGGTGAGTGCCATCAGTGAGGGAGAAGTATGCTTGATCCTCCAGTGATGGCTCTAAACCTGGCCATGCAAAACCAGTGGGGCCAGACCCCAATTAGCAAGTACCACAAAGGAAGCAGGAAACGAAGAAACAAAACCAGATCTATAACATGAGATGCATGAGCCAATAAACAATGGCATATGTCCCATCCATGACAAGATATGACACCCCTTCACCAATTAAGGACATAAAGTCCCTATCGTATCAAGATAGAATACGTCCCTTGATTATGGTCAAGCTAAAATATTCTGCATCGTAGTTTCAGTTTATAGCCTATTATAACACAACAGCGCAACCCAACAACCAAACAAGGACATGAGTTGAACCATCATGCCACAACAGTCTATGCCCCTAATTCCACTCAACAGAAAGCACAATACACAAGCAAATATATAATAAGAGAAAATAATATAGCTTTAGTCCATGGAGTATCGTAACACAACAGCGTAACCCAACAACCAAATAATGATATGGGTTGAATCATCATGCTATGATAGCCCACTTTCCTAGCTAGGCACCTATACAAGCATAGACGGCTAATCATGTATTATGGCTTGATATATGATCTCTGGGTTATCCCAGTAATGCAATATATGAGTATCCTCATATTGTGTTATAATCGAGCAGGGCTGACTGAACCAATTATATACAAGCAAGTATATATGTAAAGATGCACCAGTCCCTTGCAAGGGCCCTGAGCTTATTAATAATCAGTAACAGTTCTAGGATTTCTATAGGAAAGATACTGGCTCAGTCTTAAAATTAAATCAGATACTGCACTCCACTAGTGCGGATGATATACAATATCCGTGGTGGCCAGCCTTTAATCCCAGCTAATTTAGGGTGGTTCGACATGCACGATCTTGAGATACCGTTTTCTCCTAATGCTCTACAATTAAGTTGCCTAGTTAACCCTAGGTCAGTTAGAATCTCGTGTCGTGGTCACATGAATATTCCTTCTTAGATGTCGTACCTTAGTACGGACACTCTTGATACGAATTCATATTATCACTCGAAAGCAAAATATGGATTCACCCAAGTATGATGCAACAATCAATACTATGTAGCCACAGCTAAAGTCACTATCCAACTACCAGATTCGTGCATGGAAATAATAACATATATCACATAGCTGGAGTATGTGGCACAACGGCTCACTATATATATATATATATATATATATATATAAAAAGTAGAACTCTCGGTACGATCAAGTGTATCAGCACGGATATAATAGTCAGGGCAGGAACAAGTTCGAGGATCAAGATCATAGATAAGTTATCAAGTAGCAAGTTATTCAGGACTAAAAAATCTAATATTGGTCACATCAATTTGTCACTTTATTATATCGATGAATGAGAATAAGAGTAGTATGAGAACCCCTCAAAATCTGATTCATAATCCGTAAACCAAATAAGGACCGGTATTGTAGAACATCATCCATGTTGAACTACGCCTCTTATTCTATCCAACGTATAATAAGGTGATCAAGGAAAAATAAACTAATTAGCAAGTAAAATAGTAAGTGCATATAGGGCTACATCTACAGGGCTCAACATGCGCAGGAAGCAGTAGGCGCACAAAGCAAGTTGGCGCACAAAATACACATAAGTAAGGTTGGCGCACAAAGCAAGTTGGCACATAAAACACAAAGAAGTAAGGTTTATGTGGTAGGCATACAAATCAAGTTGGCGCACAAACAAACAAAACTAGGTAGTGGCGCACAAACGACTAAAACTAGGTTGGCGCACAAAGGATCAAGACTGGGCAGTGGCGCACAAACGACTAAACTATGTTGGCACACAAAAGACCAAGACTGGGCAGTAGCGCACAAATAACTAAAACTAGGTTGGCGTACAAACAACTAAAACTAGTTTGGGGCATAAACGACCAAGAATGGGCAGTGGCACACAAACGACTAAAACTAGGTTGGCGCACAAACGACCAAGAAAGTACGCGAGCTACAAAGGATGGCACACTTTGTCAATTTAACCCACACGACGCACTTTGACAAAAGTATGCGAGAGAGAATAAAGCGCGCTCTAATAGAGAGTAAGCGAGCAAGCTGGCTAGAAGACAAAACACACAATCTGAGGTCAAAGCTCGACAGTCGAGAAACTTGTTAGTCGAGGAGCACACAAATCAATAACACATAAATAGAGAAACAAACCAAGGCTTCAACCCTAGGGAAACGAAGAAGAAAAAGTTTGCGAGCTACCAAACGTAAGCAAACTACACCGGCTGTCTCCAGGAGTGTGACTGACGCACATTTGCTAGGAGACTAAGTGCAGTATGATTAGTACGCACAAAGAGTTGGGACAACGCACCAATCAAAGTGAAACATACGTATTTCTACATCAAAGGGGTTTCCCTTGTATACTCTTCACAGAGCACTATTCTTCTTCTCCAGTAAGCCATTTGGTATACATATTGTATCAAGTTTTAGCACTGAACTTAGCTGGACTCAAAAACAAACATGGCCAAAAGCAAAGTTACATAAAATATGGTGCTCTACACTATGAGCTAATTAGTTTTATAAACAACAAAGTTTTAGGAGATCAAAACAAAAGTGAACCCATAGAACCAAACTCTGGTCCATGCAACTCCAACCATGAAAATCAAGTAAGACAAGTATTAAAGATGAAGGGGTGCTCGATCCCAACAATATGAGCTAAAAAAAATAGGAATTATTAAGAATTAAAAGCATGCATAAATTTATGGTTCTTCTCTTATGCAAGATGTACTTGCCTACGGAGGGAGAGAAAACCTAAAAGAGAGAAATAAAAAGGAAATAATGAGCAGAGAGAGAGAAATAAAAATATATATATGTTTAGGTTTGAGATATGGACTGTTGGATTACTCAAACCCATCTAAGCCACACATCCTACCAACCCAACCAAACTCACTCGTCTCCACAACTCATGGGTCCGGTCTAAACAAAGGCCGGTCAAGTAATCAACATGCGCTAAAGTGCGCCAAAGATAACATGCGCCAAAGTGCACTAAGAAGGGGGCTTACATCTATATCCACCTAAAAAAAAATTTGTCCTCGGAATTCAAACTCAAGTCTAGCTAGAGATATCAAGACAAACTATAAACTAACTACAAGCAATCTACAAATATAAATAAACAAGTATAACAATACATATAATGAAGCGAAGAAGCATCATTTCACATAAGTGTTTGCCGATCACGGAATAAAAGATGCAAGACATACGAAGAGAATATACCTTATGAGTCGAATATATGCGGATAACGAGATCGAATATCGTCCTCATGCACCCACGTCAACTCCCCCAAGAAGTGGTGGCCCCAAACAACACGAACAAGACGGAAAGTCCGGTTCTTGAGTACCTTATCGCTCTGATCCAAAATGGACATGGGTTATTCTTCTTAAGTTAAGTCATTACCAACGACTAACTTAGAGTGATCGAGGAAATGACTCAGTTTCGGGACATACCTACGTAACTGAGACACATGAAATACATCATGTACTTCACGAAGCGAAGACGAATGGGCAAAATGATAAGCAAAATCCCCTACCTTCTCGAGAATATTGAACGGTCCTATGTATTGTTAACTAATTTTCCCACAAACCTCGAATCTAATGACTCCAGGGGGTAGGCAAAATTTGCAAAAATACGTGATCACCGACAGAAAACTCTAGAGGCCTACGATGCTGATTTATCCAGTAATGATGAAGATCTTGTGCAACCCGAAGCCGCTCCCTTATCTGCTTAACTACTCCAATCGTTTGAGTGATCATTTCAGGCCCCAAAATCTTCCGTTCACCAATGTCATCCCATGCCAAGGGTGATCTGTACTTTCTTTCATACAATGCCTCAAAAGGAGCCATCTGTATGCTGGCCTGATAACTGTTGTTGTAAGAGAATTCTACTAAATGAAGATGATCGTCCCAAGACCCACCAAAGCCTAAGGTACAAGACCGCAACATATCTTCCAAAGTCTGGATCGTCCTCTCTGATTGCCCATCTGTCTGGGGATGATACATGGTACTGAATCTTAACTTGATACATAAACACTCGTGTAAGCTTTTCTAAAAATGAGATATAAAGCAAAGTATCACGATCTGACACTATTCTCGCTGGGACTTCATGCTGCCTCACTATCTGCCGCATGTACATCTTTGCTAACTGCTCTGTGGACTTCCCTCTTCGGAAGTAGAGAAAATGCCACTTTCGTGAGTCGATCTACTATTACCCAAACTGTATCACGTCTAGTAGGGGACCTATGTAAACCGGTCACAAAATCTATCTTATTGTGTTTCTACTTCCACTTTGGAATAGGCAGGGGTTGTAACAATCATGCTGGTCTTTGTTGTTCTGCCTCCACTTGCTGACACACGAGACATCACAAAATGAATGGAGTTATTTCTTTTTTTATTTTGTTCCACCAGAAATATTGCTTAACATCATGGTACATCTTAGTGCCTCCGGGATGAATATAATACTGGGAACTGTGTGCCTCGATCATCACTTCTTGTTGAATATCTCCATTTGGCACACAAAGATGGTTTCCAATTCTGAGTGTTCCGTCTTCGTAAATTTTTAATTCCTTCTTAAGGACTGACTCACAATCTGCCCTAAGCTTCTGAATCTGAGAATCTTCTGCTTGAGTAGACTTGATCCTTTCCACCAAAGTTGACTATATTTAAAGACTAAGTAACACTCATATTTTTTGAGGTAACACTAACTCGATGCCCATCTCTTGAAGATCTTCTAGAATGCGCTTCTGAGTTATCAAAATAAGTGCGTTGCCCCTCCTACTTAGAGCATCTGCCACTATATTTGCCTTGCCTGGATGGTACTGAAGTGACACATCATAATCACCAAACAACTCTAGCTACTTTCTCAGTCTCATGTCCAAGTTCTTTTGAGTGAATATGTACTTCAAACTCTTGTGATCTGTAAATATTTCCATCCGATCACCGTATAGGTAATGTCTTCACAACTTGAGAGAAAACACTATTGCTGCCAATTCCAAATTATGTGTTGGATAATTTTTCCCATGATCTCGAAGCAACCGAGAAGCATAAGCTATTACCCTTCCGTGTTGCATCAATACACCTCCAAGTCCTTTTTCCGATGCGTCACAATAAACTGTGCATCCTCCTGATCCTACTGGAAGTGTAAGGATCGGTATTGATATCAACTTCTCAAATGCTGCTTGGAACTCTGCTATCCAAAAAAATTGTACCTCCTTGTGGGTTAGACGAGTCATTGGTGCTAAAATCAGTGCAAAGTCTGCCATGAACCTCCGATAATATCCCGCTAATCCCAAGAAACTTTGCACATCTACTATTGTCTTCCAGACTGACAAATTTTGTACTGCTTTAACCTTCTTGGGGTCCAATGATACTCCTAATCCTGAGATGATGTGCCCCAAGAATAACACATGATGTATGCAGAACTCATATTTATTGAGTTTAGCATATAATTGATGCTCCCTCAGAACTTGTAACACTTTCCGAAGATATTTTTTTATGCTCTTCTTCACTGTTGGAGTAGAAAAGAATGTCGTCTATGAATACCACTACAAATTGATCTAGATGTGTCATAAAGATAAGATTCATCAAATCCATGAATATTGCTGGTGCATTAGTCAATATGAATGGCATAACTAAGAATTCGTAATGCCTATATCGAGATCATAATATTTTCTTCGGTATATCTTGCTCCCGGACTCTCACTTGATAATATCCTAATCGAAGTTCTATCTTGGAAAATACTTTTGCTTCACTCAATTGGTCAAACAAATTATCAATCATATGTAATAGATACTTGTTCTTTACTGTTAAAGCATTCAAGTGCCAATAGTCAATACACAACCGTAAGGACCCGTCATTCTTCTTTACTAGAAGCCCTGGTGCTCCCCATAGTGATCTACTATCCCGAATAAAATTTTTCGTCTTCAATTCTTCTACGTGATGATACAACTGGTTAAGTTCTATTGGTGACATCTGATAGACCTTGCTAAAAACTGGCTCCGCACCTGGTTTTAACTCTATGCAGAACTCCACTTCTCTTACTGGGGGTAATCCGGGAAGCTCTTCCGAAAATATATCAAGAATTTTTTTAATTATTCTGGGAAACTGACCTTCAACTCCTGCTACTACTACAATGCCACATTCATGCTGATCCTTCACCGTTCTACTAAAGATAAATTCTTTCTTGTTCGTGATGTTAAAAAAAACTCTATCCCTATGACAATCTATCGTTGCATGACTTTCTCTCAACCAGTCCATGTGTAAAATAACGTCAAAGTTACCTATAGTAAACTCGATCAACTTCGCAGGTGATGAATGCCCGCATATTACTATTGGACACTACACATACTCTAATGACTCATACGAGTCCATTACCAGTGAGTATATTTAGTCTCTCTGGTAATGCCTCGAACTCCAATCAAATACGTGTCGCAAATCGTGTACATACAAATGAATGTGATACTCCTGAATAAAATAATGCGTTGACGGGAAAAGATGTAACAAGAATGTTACCTGCCACCACGCCACCTGATGCCAAGGCCTCCTCCAGAGATAAGGTAAAAGCTTTCCCTTGGCCTTGCGATGACCTTTTAATACGCATTTGTGGCCTTTGCTGCCCATACTGCTGATTCATCTGCTGATTGTACATCTGAGTTTGTATATGGAAGTTGAGCCAATATCCTGATTGCCAGTGCTGGTCCCCTATACTGAGTTATCCCTGGTATTGGCAGTGCTAACCACCGCGCCGGTCCTTCAATCCTCTGCAGTATAGGACAATTGGCAATCCAATGATCTGGACTGCTATATCGCAAGCACAATCCTTGTGCTACTCTACATACATCTTTATTATAGCCTCCCTTACCATAATACATACATCCCACTAGGTCTCCCAATCGTTGTTATTGTTGCTGCCTCGGTTGGCTCGGCCGAGCTGGTATTGTTGTTGCCGATGCTACTGGCCTCCTTGGTGCTATGTCATGAATACGAACGCCAAAAGATAGTGTTGACGTTCGTATTGTTTGTCCTCCTCCTATGCTTTGTGCATGAGACCTTTTTTGGCCTCCCGTCCTTGAAGCTAACCTCTGTATTGTCAGCTCATGTCGCCTAGATGCGATCATTACTTTATCGAAAGTCTGGTAGTTATGCCCCTCTATCAGTTGCTTAATATCTAGATGAAGCCCATATTGGAACCGTATCGCCGTCTCTGGTTCAGTTGCTACCATCATCGGAGCAAATCTGCTAAGCCTGTAAAACTCTGCCGTATAGCCATCCACTGTCCTTTCAGACTGTTTGAGGTTGATAAACCTCTATTATAGCTCATATTGTGCTACCACTCTGAAATACTTAACCCTAAAATGGGCCCTGAAGTTGTCTCATGAAATAGATTATCTTAATCCAACTTCTTCTACTGCCCACCAATCTCTAGCAAGGTCCTAGAGTTGCAATCATACATGATTAACTTGTTCCTCGGCTAGAACCTTTGTCGTTGTCAGTATTATTTTGATGTTCAGTAGCTAAGCATCTACGATAATAGTGTCCTCTGCTCCATCAAAGTACATAGGGTTGAGTCTGCAGAATCTCACTGATACCCCTGAATTTGTTCTAATACTTCTTTCCAAGGCTATCTGTAGTCCTTGATTCAACAAGACATTCTGCTCTTGCTGCTGAAGCTGCTGAAGTTATTGCATCGCCATCATTCCTCGTATAATTTCCAACAATGCCAATGTATCAAGTGCTACTGGAACTACTGGTATAACCAGGGGTACTGGAGCCTTTGGTACATGTTGTTCCTCATGCTCCTCTACTGGTTCTACCTTGATCCCTCCAGGTACAGGTGTTGCCTCTCGCTGGGGGCCAACAGATCCTTGTCATGCTAAAATTGCTGGTGCTCTATCCATCAATGTTGGAAAAATCCTAAGGAAAGGGACACAAGATAAATCAAGAGCATAACGAGAAATGATCGAGGAGCCAATGGTACAGAAGTCAAGTTGAGTTTCGAGCAGACAAATTCAGGATTTAAAGGAGGAACATGTTTGATTGAGACATCCTATGATCAAGCCACCCCACAAGTCTAAAAAGAAACACAGACCAGCATGGGCCACCACTAAAACCTTTTCACGACCTAGATCCAGAATACTAGAGACCGGGGGAATGACTTAGCACCTTACGGAATACCGAAGTATCCCGCAATGTGTTAAGATTGTCTAGAGACAAGGGGGTGAATACTACAATTAAGTCTCCTAGGGTCAAGGACTTCTATATCTTAATTATTCAATCAAGTAGCAATAACATAGAACATTTTAGAATAACGTGTAAGGCATCCCAAATGGCGCATCAGAATGTTCTATAGATCTAGCAATGCAAAATGATATGTCAGATACACAATCAAAAGTATACATGATAGTGAGTCAGTTGTAGTCTGAATATAAATACAGTCATGTAGGAACTAATGACCAGATTTGCCGGCTAACAGGTGTCGGTTGGCTAAACGTCCAAAAGAAATAAAATTTATAAAAGACGAAAAGTGAAACAGGAAACACACTCGTGACCCTCAACAGCCATCCTTTTGGTGCATGCCATCAGTGAGTGAGAAGTTTGGCTGATCCTTCGATGCTGGCTCTAAACTTGGGCATGCAAAACTAGTGGGGTCAGACCCCAAATACCAAGTACCACAAAGAAAGAACGAAATAAAGAAATAAAACTAGATCTATAGCATGAGATGCATTAGCCAACAATCAATGGCATATGTTCCATCCATGACAAGTTACGACACCCCTTCACCAAACAAGGACAGGAAGTGTCCTATCATATCAAGATAGAATATGTCCCTTGATTATGGTCAAACTAACTATTCTCTATCGTCATTTTAGTTCATAGCCAATCATAACACAATAGTGTAACCCAATAAAAAAATAAGGACAAGAGTTGAATTATCATGCAACAACAATCTATGCTCCTAATTCCACTCAACAGAAAGCACAATACAGAAGCAAAGGTACAATAGGAGAAAATAATATAGCTTCAGTACATGGAGTATTGTAACACAACAGCGTAATCCAACAGCAAAATATGGACATGGGTTGAATCATCATGCTACGATAGCCCACTTTTCTAGCTAGGCACCTATACAAGCAAATTAGATGGCCAATCATGTATTACGGCTTGATATATGATCTCTGGGTTATCCCAGTAATGCAATATATGAGTATGCTCATATCGTGCCATAATCGAGCAGGGTTTGCTGAACCAATGATATACAATCAAGAATATATGTAAAGATGCATCAATCCCTTGCAAGGGCCTAGAGCTAATTAATAATTCCAGGCTTTCTATAAGAAAGATACTAGCTCGGTCTTAAAATTAAATCATATACTGCACTCTACTAGTGTGAATAATATACAGTATCCGTGGTAGCCAGCCTTTACTCCCAGCTAAATTAGGGTAGTTCGATATGAACGATCTCGAGACGCCGTTCCCTCCTAATGCTTTACAATTAAGTTGCCTTGTTAACCCTAGGTCAGTTAGAATCTCATGTTGTTGTCACATGAATATTCCTTCTTAAATGTCATACCTTAGTAGGGCACTCTTGATACAAATCCATATTGTCACTCGAAAGTAAAATCTGGATTCACCCAAGTATGATGCAACAATCAATATTATCTAGCCACTAAATTTACTGTCCAAGTATCAGATTCGTGCATAAAAATAATAACATATATCACTTAGCAGGAGTATGTGGCATTATGGCTCAATATATGTAGATCAAGTAGCACTCTCGGTGCGATCAAGTTTATCAGCACGGATATAATAGTCAAGACATGAACAAGTTCTAGGATCAAGATCATGTACAAGTTATCAGGTAGCAAGTTATTCAAGATAGGATAGTCTAATACTGGTCACATTAATTTGTCACTTTATTATATCGATGAATGAGAATAAGAGTAATGCGTAAATCCCTCAAGATCAGATCCACAATCCTTAAACCAAACATGGACCGGGGTTGCAGAATGTCACCCGAGTTGAACTATGCCTCTTATTCTATCCAACGTATAATAAGGTGATCAAGGAAAAATAAACTAATTAGCAAGTAAAATAGCAAGTGCATACATGGCTACATCTATAGTGCTCAACGTGCGGAAGAAGCAGTAGGCGCACAAAGCAAGTTGGAGCACAAAATATACAGAATTAAGGTTGGCGCACAAAGCAAGTTAGCGCACAAAACACACAGAAATAAGGTTGGTGCACAAAATAAGTTGGCACACAAACGAACAAAACCAGGTAGTGGCGCACAAAAGACTAAAACTAGGTTGACGCACAAATGACCAAAACTGGGCAGTAGCGCACAAATAATTAAAAGTAGATTGGCGCACAAACGACCAAGACTAGGTAGTGGCGCACAAACGACTAAAACTAGGTTGGCGCACTTTCGCAAGAAAGTGCGCGAGCTACAAAGAATGGCGCACTTTGTCAAGTTAACCCATACGGCGCACTTTGACAAAAGTGCGTAGGCGAGAATATGGCGCGCTCTAACAGAAATTGTGCGAGCAAGGTAGCTAGAAGACAAAACACAGAATCTGAGGTCAAACCTCGACAGTCGAGAAACTCGTCAATCGAAGAGCACACAAATCAACAACACATAAATCGAGAAACTAACCAAGGCTTCGACCCTAGGAAATCAAAGAGAAAAAAATGCGCGAGCTACCAAACGTAAGTAAAGTGCACCGGCTGATGAAACATAGGAAAAGTGTGCCAAATTGCCAACACAAAGAAAGTGCGCGGACTGGCTTTGGCGCACTTTTCCTTGAATTTTCAAGAAGAACTTTAATGGAATACGCACCAAAGTACGCCAACTGGGTTTCCTCTCAAAAGTGTGCAACTGACACCAAGAGTGTGATTGTCGCACTTTTGCTAGAAGACTAAGTGCAGTATGATTAGTACGCACGAAGAGTTAGGACAGCACACCAATGCGCCCAAAGTGAAACATATGTATTTCTACATCAAAGGAGTTTCTCTTGCATACTCTTCACAGAGCAATATTTTTCTTCTCCAGTAAGCCATTTGGTATACATATTGTATAAATTTTTAGCACTGAACTTAGCTGAAAATGAAAACAAGCACGGCCAAAAGCAAAGTTACATAAAATATGGTGCTCTACACTATGAGCTAATTAACTTTATAAAACATAAAGTTTTGGGAGATCAAAACTAAAATGAATCCACAGACCCAAACTCCGGTCCATGCAATTCCAACCAAGAAAATCAAGAACGACAAGTATTAATGATAAAGGTGTGCTCGGTCCCAACAACATGTGCTAGAAACAAACATGAATTATTAAGAATTAAAATCAAGCATAAATCCATAGTTCTTCTCTTGTGCATGTTATACTTGCCTACGGAGGGAGAGAAAACCTAAGAGAGAGAAATGAAAAGGAAATAATGAACAGAGAGAGAGAAATGGAAATATATATAGGTTTAGGTTTGAGATATGGACCGTTGGATTACTCAAACCCATCCAAGCCATACATGCAACCAACCCAACTAACCCACTCGTCTCCATAACTCACGGGTCCAATCTAAACAAAGGTCGAGCAAGAAATCAATATACGCCAAAGTGCGCCAAGGACAACATGCGTCAAAGTGTGCCGGGAAGGGGGCTGACAACAACATTATCTCAGCAGTCTTCCCATATGCACCCTTAGTAGAGGTAGTCTTCTTCATCTTCTACCCATAGTTGTTTCCATTGCGGGAAACCTAGGCATGTAATGTCGGAGTGCCATAGGGCATATGGATTATGCTTATCATGTGGGGCATCAGATTATGTCCTAGAAGGAACCAGACTAGATCATTATCAGTCTAGCCAGCAGTTCGACAAATAGTGCAACAGTACATGGCACCAATACCGGTGCAGCAGCAACAGACTCAGAGGCCTTTGCCCCCAAAGGTACAGGCATTCCAGCAGAAGAGGCCGTAGCAGTATGTGCAGGCCCAGGAACATAAGAGACCTAGAGGTCAGCAGCAAAGGGGACCAGCATCCAGAGGGCAAGGTCAAGATTTTTGCTATCGGTAGAGGAGGTCGTGGCAGTAGAAGAGGTGGTCGCAGGTACCATTCTCGTTCATTTTCATTCGATTTCAGCTTTATTTGATTCTGGTATATCACATTCATTTATATCTACACAATTTGTGACATGAGTTGGATTGGAGTCTGAGTCCTTACCTGTAAGATTGAATATACTTACTGGTAACGGTCTCGTGGGAGTAGATAGAGTATATCCCTCATGTAGAGTCATAGTATATGGGAGAGAGTTTCTCGCAAGGCTGATAGAGTTCCCTATGGGCGATTATAATATTATCTTAGGGATGGATTGGTTGAGTGCGAGACACGTGATGATAGATTATCGTGCCGACAAGGTTAACTTTCGTGTACCCAGTGAGGAGGAGTTCTCATTCTTGAGAGGTGCAGTAGAGTCACATGTGGTTACATTGATGATGGCGGAGGCCGAGGAGGCACAGTTTTCCAGGATAGTTTATGAGCTTCTCGACGTATTTTTTGACGAGCTACCAGGTGTACCACCAGTTAGAGACATAGAGTTCTACATTAATTTGATACCGAGAGCAGAGCCATTTTCAGAGAGAGTTTACAGGATATCACCATCTGAGTTAGAGATTTTATACTTGATAATTGAGGATTTGAGAGCAAAGGGATTTATTAGACCTAGTGCATATCCTTGGGAAGTCCCGTTACTTCTTGTTAAAAAGAATGATGGTTTATCGCGTTTAGTTATTGATTATCGAACACTAAATAAGACAACCATTAAGAACACGTATCTCTTGCCTAGGATAGATGACTTGTTTGACCAGCTCAGTAGGATAGCTGTATTTTCTAAGATCTATTTGCTATCTGGGTATCATCATATTAGAGTCAGAGAGAATGATATACCCAAGATGGCATTCAGATCTAGTTATGGTCATTGGGAGTTCCTAGTTATGTTATTTGGAGCGACCAATGCACCAGCTATATTTATGTCTCTCATGAATAACATCTTCATGCCTTACCTAGACCAGTTTGTGATAGTATTTATTGATGATATCTTGGTCTATAGTCAGAGTGAGAAAGAGCATGAGTATCATCTTCGCATAGTTCTTCAGATTCTTCGAGAGCAACAGTTGTACGTAAAGTTTAGCAAGTGTAAGTTCTATCTTGATCGTATCTCATTCTTGGGACATATTATTTCTGGTGGGGGAGTCAAGGTAGATCCCAAAAAGGTGGAGGCTATTGAGAGTTGGTCATTACCTCGTACAGCTTCAGATGTGCATAGTTTTCTTGGTCTAGCAGGCTACTACAGATGGTTTGTGGCAGACTTTGCTCAGATCTCCGCACCTTTCACATAGCTGGCGTGTAAGGATGTGCATTTTGAGTGGTCAAATGCTTGTTAGTCTTCTTTAAAAAAGCTCAAGCGGAGTTTAATTTTGGCTCCTATTCTGATACTTCATATAGGACCAGGGGGGTCCACAGTGTATTATGATGCTTCAGGAGTAGGACTAGGGTGTGTCCTTATACAGCATGGCAGAGTAATAACTTATGCGTCTCGGCAGCTTCGAGACCATGAGAAGAGTTATCTGACGCATGATCTTGAGTTGGCAACAGTAGTATTTGCACTTAAGCTCTGGAGGCATTACCTGTATGGTGATCGAGTGGAGATCTTCACAGACCACAAGAGCTTGAAGTATGTATTCACACAGAAGGATCTTAACATGCGATAGAGGAAGTGGCTCCAGTTATTGACGGACTACGATCTTGACATTTAGTATCACCCAGGGAAGGCAAATGTCGTATCAGACACTTTGAGCAGGAGAGGAGGAGCTTACTTCTTGATAGATCAGCGTCACATCTTGGAGGATCTACAGAAGATGGTATCAAGGTAGTTTTACCCGGTAATATCGGTTTGATGGCGAGTTAGCAGGTCCAGTCTTCTATAGTTGAGAGGATTAAAGTAGAGCAGACAGGTAATGTCAGGCTTCAGTGACTAAGAGCAGAGTGTGAATCGGGATACAGACCATAGTTGAGCATTCATGAGGATCTGACTCTCAGGTTTGGGAGTCGGCTCTGTTTGCCGAGAGGAGATATCCAGCAGAAGATTATGTTAGAGACCCACAGTTCACAGTACTCAGTTCATCCAGGAGTGACAAAGATGTATCGGGATATTCGTCAGCACTTTTGGTGGAATGGTATGAAGAGGAAGATAGCTCGATTTGTTTCTTGGTGTTTAGTCTGTCAGTAGGTTAAGGCTGAACATCAGAGACCGGCCGGACTACTTCAGCCTTTACCGATTCCGGAGTGGAAGTGGGACCATATCACTATGGACTTTGTGACCGATCTTTCTAGATCTTCGTCTGGTAGAGATGCTATTTGGGTTATAGTGGATCGACTTACAAAAGTTACTCACTTTCTTCTTTTCAGAGTAGGCCAGTCTATAGAGCAGGTAGCTGAGATGTACAAGAGGGAGATAGTCAGATTGTATGTCATACCCATTAGCATTGTCTCAGATAGAGATTCTCGGTTGACGTCATATTTTTGGCAGAGCCTTCAGAAGAGTCTGGGTACTAGGTTTAAGTTTAGTTCAACTTAACATCCGCAGACAAACGGGAAATTGGAGCATACTATTCAGACTTTGGAGGATATGCTCCGATCATGTACGCTTGGTTTCGGTAGTTCTTGGGAGGAACACTTAAACTTAAAAGTGTTCTCCTATAACAACAGCTTTCAGGCGAGTATTCAGATGACACCCTTCGAGGCTTTGTATGGTAAGAGATGTAGATCACCGTTAGCTTATGATGACATTGGCGAGAGGCAGATGCTTGGTCAGAGATGATTCCTCAATCAGTTGGAGTTATCAGGCAGATTAGAGAGCATCTCAGAATGGCTCAGGACCGCCAGCGTCATTGGGTAGATCCGTACCGTCGTCATCTTCAGCTCTTTATCGGCGACCATGTATTTCTGAGGATTTTGCCTACCCATGGAGTTATCAGATTTGGAGTACGAAAAAAGTTAATTCCTAGATATATAGGCCAGATCGATATTCTCGAGCGAGTTGGAGACGTGTCTTACTGTCTAGCTATTTCATCGTTACTTCGTGAGATACATGATATTTTTCACGTATCTCGGTTGTACCGGTATATTCCAGACCTGATCTATATCCTAGATTATTCTGAGTTGGTCGTTGGTACCGACCTATCGTATAAGGAGAGGCTCATGACTATTTTGGACCAGAGGGCACTACAAGAAATTCAAATTTTTATGACAAGTGGTTTGTGATAACTGTAAAACTTGTCACTGAAAGGGATATTTCTGTGACAAGTAATTTATGTTGTCACTTTTAATTTGATTTTCTGACATTAGTTGTATATCGTCACATATTTAAATCATTCAGTAACTATATTTTTATTGGTCTTCACTCAATTTTGTTACTAAAATAAAATATTATTTTTTTATGAGAATCAAAGGCAAGTTTTATGTGGCAAGTGAAAATACTTGTCACTTAAGGTATATTCTATAACTTTTTTAAAGAATTGTAACAACAAGTTCTATGTGACAAGTGAAAATACTTGTCACTTAAGGTGTATAATGGGACAAGTAAAAATTCTTGTCACTTAAAGTGTCTTATATAACTTCCTTAAAGAATTTTAACAATAAATACGATTTGACAAGTGAAAATACTTGACACTTAAGATGTATTTGTGACTTTCTTAAAGAATTGTAACAACAAGTTCTATGTGACAAGTGAAAATACTTGTCACTTAAGGTGTATTATGTGATAAGTAAATTTTTTTGTCACTTAAGGTGTCTTCTGTGACTTCCTTAAAGAATTGTAACATCAACTACTATATGACAAGTAGAAATACTTATCACTTAAGGTATATTTTGTGACTTCGTTAAAGAATTTTAACAACAAGTTCTATCTGACAAAGTTAAAAAAAAATTCAAAGTTATTTTTATAGAATAATAAATTCTAGAAAATTTGATTAAAAAATAATAATTTTCAAAAAAATATTTTCTAAGAAATATTCCGCCAAACAGTCTGGCAGAATTCATACATATTATTATTTTTATTTAACAAACTAATGGTTTTGGTGTAATGGTAGAATGTTTCATTCCAGATTAGAAGGTTGCGTGTTCGAATCACATAAGGTCTAAATAGTAGATTTGTTAGTCAGTTTTATTTTTGCTTTTTTGAGAAAATAGAATTTTATTTTAATTTACAATAATATACTATTTGTGACAATATTGTGTGTCACTTATAACATTCATAGTGACGAGGTAAGTTGTCACGGAAAGAATACTATCAGTGACAACCTTTTCTTGTCAAAGTTGAAAATTTTTTGTGATACCATATTTTAGTCATCACTTTATCTTTTAGCTATGAAGGTATATGCAACAAAAGTATGTCGTCACTATACTCGTCATAAAATTTGTGTTGCGACGAGTTTCACATCTTCTGTGACAACTTTACATGTCACAGAAATCCAATTTTCTTGTAGTGGGGAGAAGGTTCTCAAGAACTAGACTATCTGATTAGTTCAATTTGTTTGAGGGTATCACTCACTGGGAGAGTCGATTTGGGAGCTCGAGGATGATATGCATGCTCGTTACCCATTTCTATTCAACTCAGGAGGTATACTTATTCGTATACCCGTGTCTTGTCTTAGCTTGTGCATGTGATAGATTGTTAGCTTATCCGTTATGCCTATTATTGCTTTCTTTTCTGGTTCTTTGTTGTTGTCCAGGAATTTCATGCTCACATGAGTTTTCTGCTTGTTGTTAGTATTGTGCTTGCTTTCTTGGATTTACTTGCTTGATGATTTTAGATCCTTGAAAAAATTCCGAGGACAAAATTTTTCTAAGGGGAGAGAGTTGTGAGACTCGTCTCACTGTATTCGTATTTTATGCGGATAGATATTTTTGTACTATTTATTACATTTTATTGGATCTTGTGGAAGCTAAAAAAAATTTAAAATTAAAACTTTACTACCTGACTAGCATACCGGTGGTATACTCCAGTATATCGGTGGTATACCGTCCGTCAGATATTTGTTTTACTTTTGAGATATTTTTACGAGATATTTTCACGAGATTTTTTGAGAGATATTTTGATGAATAGTGTTTGAAGCATTCTATTATCCATTGGTTTCTTGGTTTTATTTTGAGCGATCGAGATTGATTTAGATCGAGTCGTGGATCACAGACAAGGCAGATCTAACGGTCAAGATTAAAATACCTCTTATATATATATATATATATATATATATATATATATATATATATATATATATATATATATATATATATATATATATATATAATTCGATTTTTATTCTTTTTCTCTTTTCTCTTTATCTCTTCTCTCTCCACCCTTTCTCTCTTGTTCTAGTAGCTTGATCTTGAGACTTGGAGTATGGTTTCTGAACCCCTTCTTGGTAGTGGATTAGCAGATATAGGCTGGGAGCTCGCTTTAGGCAAGTACACCTTGTCGATTTCATGAACTTTATTTACTTTTCTGTCATTTTTATTTTCTTGAGCTTTGGTAGTTGCTTATTTAGTTTAACTTGCTTTACTATAGTTGTTCATTGCAAGGGTTCTAGAATTATGACGGTTTCGATTTTGATTTTTGATAGAATCTGGTTTCGTCCCCTTTAGGTAACTCGGTATCATAAACGGTATTGAAATTGCGACCGTGAGTTTTAGTCCATATCGTGACATGAGACTTACCCCTAGACATGACTCCTGGTTAGACTTGGTTCTGATAATTTTTAGGATTTGATTTAGGACCCGAAAATCAGACTTAACTTTAGCCCTGTTTTTTCCTTGAAAACCGGAATACCGACGGTATACTACAGTATACCGATGGTATACTGATTTCGACCGACTTAGAATCCCAAAACCTTCTTTGAGCTTTATCGACATAACGACGGTATACCGATCCTGGCCAACTTTGTTAACCGGCTTCAGGATATTTGTATTGGCCAACATACCGATGGTATACTTCATTATACCGACGATATACCGATTTGTGGAACTTTGTTTTCCAGAACCTTTCTTGCCTACTTGGAACGACATATCGACGATATACTTCAGTATACCGATGGTATACCGATTTATTGGAACCTAGAAGTTGCTATATTTTTCTATCTCTTGGATGACATACCGACAATATACTACAGTATACCAACGGTATACCGATCGTGCCATTTCTTTTATATTTCTTTATTTTTTGTGATTTTGTTTGATTCTTCTGGCTTTGCTTGGACACGCAGTAACTTGACCTAACTAGATATGACTTTACATGGCTTCGAATGACTTGACTTGGCTTTATTCGATTTCACCTGGCTTTACCGAGTTACACGTGATAACTTGATTGACTTGGCAAGACTTTGCATGGCTCCATTCGACATGACTTGACTTGGTTTCACATGGCTTTACCTGGATTCTCTTGGCTTCACATGGTTATACTTGGTTGTACCTAGCTTCACATGGCTTGACCTTGGTTTAACTTGGTATCACATTGCCTTGTCAGTTGTTGTGGCTTACATGAGTCCGTTTGTGAAGTGAATATTAAATATTGTCTAGTTTGCATTAATGTTTAAGATGGATTCTGCGGAATGCCACACACAAAATTTTATAAGAAAATGCTAAGTTCATGGCCAGGAATTTTCCTAGGTTGCACTAGTCCCGGTTTTCCATAGCTAAGGGTTGAGGAATATCTTGTGGAGTATCGTGAGGAGTATATGTGACTGGTTTGCGTGAATGGATAACCCAGACGGACTACAGGGGCATGCGATCTGAAGGACTCTAGTATCGCGTAGCATTTTGTTAGTAATTATGACTTGTGATAACCCTAGTTAGTTAAAGTATCAAGCCGTACTTATTGATTTAACATGGTTAATGGATGATGATAGTTTAGGCTTATGCATAAGATTACACCCTTTTACTTTCTGTACTAGATATTCTTATTTGATTACATGTTCAGTATATGTCATATTGCATGCTTACAGTTTTTTTATTATCCTGAGATCTTTTACTTTCAGTCATTTGTATTGTCTTTATTGTTGGTTTAAGTTTCTAGTTGGCTTTTTTGTGGTACTTGTTATTTGGGGTCTGACCCCACTGGTTTTGCATGACCAGATCCAGTAGCAGCACTGGAGGATCTTTCGTACCTTCTTGAGGATGGTGAGCACCATGAGCACTAGACCACTTGAGTGGGTTTTCTTTCTTTCCTCTTTGCTGTACATTCTACTTGTGTTGGCTTTTAGTCACCAAGCACGTGTTTAGCTCGTGTTTTGGATTAACTGCTAGCCTACAGGCAATAGTATGATCGGCATATCCTTGGGTTGATCGACATAGACTCTGGCTAGTTTATTCACTTTGTGTTTACTAGCATCATGATCATCTATGTATATATAATTTGTGACGCTTTACTATTATATGTTTGCTGATCTTTTTTCTTGATATTCATATTGTTGAGCTTGTGATTGAGACACTAGGGTTTGTTGGACCTAGGCTTGACCGATGATTATAGTAGTAATCCCCATGTCTTATAATTTTACCATATATACGGAGTACCGGTGTGCTCTAAGTATACGTAGATGGCTGTTGTCTGCCCCCGCTCTCCAGTATTCTGGTTCTGGGACGTGACAAAGACTCTGCCAGAGCATCTTCCATGGAGTTCAGAATCAGCAATTTATAGAGGCTGTTGTTTCTCCTCCACTTATTATGCGTAGTAAAATCGCCCGAATAGTAGCATCATCACCCTCTAGAATAACAGGCTCGGGATCTGTCAACACTTAATCCACGTTTATGAGTTGAAGATTAAGGATGACATTTCTTTTTCAGATGTTGTAATGCTCCTCGTCAAACTTCTCAAGTTTGTTAAAACTTGTGTCGAGATAACTTGCATGGTTATTCTCCATCTTACTCGGATCTTGCTTTGAGATTATTAGTCCTGAGGCTTAATCAAAGATTGATGAACGAGATCAAGGATTCACCTACAGGGTTCCCTCTATGACAATTTCCGATTACAACTACTAAATCAGATTACAATAATCAAAAATAAAATAACCTCGTTCTTCCTTGTAATCACAGTTATAAACGGACAAAACTAATTATAACTTGCAGAAGGAAAGGAGAAGAAGAAAATAGAAAAAACTACTTATTGGGGTGATGAAGATCACTGTTGCTCAAAGCAAGATTTTCTCCACACGATCTGCTTTAAGGAACCAGCAAGTTCTGGATAGAACTACTGGAACGTTCGTCGTCACCTCTTCTAAAACTTCCATGAACTCCTCAGGACTCCAATGAAAGTAGTAGCAGCAACTCTCTTCGTCTCTCAATTTTGAAGTTATCAAAGGAGCTACGAAGAGAGTATTTATAGGCATAGAGTGGAAACCTTAATCCTGAACCTGGCCGCCAATTAGTTACAAAAAGATAGGAATGCATTAAATTTAAATCCCATATGCGTAAAAAAAATACGCACAAGCGCCTTGATACGATGCTGACGTGCTAAGTGTAAAGTGCACTAACAAAGCACCACTTTGCACCCTTGAGCCCGAGTCCGAGTCGCTAAGCCCCTTCGACGCTTAGCTCCTAAGAAATTTTTTCCAAGAGAGTGATAAAAAGCATAAATATTTTCTTTGAGGAGTTATTCATTTTTTCTCCTAGAAAAATAATCCCACATGACACTCACATGTGCCCCACTACACCCTATGTACACATCTCAACACATGCAAAGTAATGCAGTATGTGGCCTACGATACACCTATCCGAGAACTTTATGGACGACAATCGCGAATATGGGTACTGGTATTCATATGTCGCATAGCTTGGGGATGATGTTACATAATCGGCTCATCGTATTCTGGGAGCGGGGCATGATAGAATTCGTCGTAAAAGTTGGAAAAAGTAAGCATCTCAAAACTTTTGCATTGGAGAAGCATTTTCTACTCTTTTGTGAATATAGTCTTGCCACCTAGAAAAAATATTGTCATGTGCCTCATGCTACATAGGAATCACAACACATTACAAGACAATAGAGTAGAAGATGCTGTAATATTTGTTTTTCGGATTTCGTATTCCTGAATTTTTTATATTAAATTTTTTCCCCTTAAAATTAACTTATTCCGTGTTTCATATTTTTCGTATCATATATTTTTCGTATCATATTTGATGTATTATTTGTGATTGTATTTTATTTTGTTATAATAGACTATCCTGAACCAGTAGAATACCTATTGGTATTGGCATTGCCATAGACCCGTACTAGGACCCACATATAGTTAGAAAAGTCCCTTGGTTATAACCAAATCATCCTTTTATCTAATAGTTTCTTGATTTTCTCATGGATGGTTGAGATGGCTTCGAGGGTCATGGATTGATGAGATGGCAGTTTGGATGAATGAGATTAAATTCTCATTTAAAACTCCTTTTCATTTTTCTCTCCTCTCTCATTTCACTTTCTTTCTTTTTTTTCCTTTTTCTTCCTCTCTTAAATTCCTCTTCCTCAAGCAAATCTCGGAGTTAGGTTTAGAGCTTGCTCTTGAGACCTAGAGTGTGATTTTCAGAACTCATCTTGGTGGTGGAGTGAAATATTAGGCTTGGAACTTTGGCCTAGACAAGTACATATTGTCATTGAATGAACCTATGATTTGAGTTTTCTATTATTATTATTATTATTATTATTATTATTATTATTTCTTGAATATTATTGTATATAAATATTTCCTACATATGGTTCTCTACTAGTTTAGTTCTTGGCTTTGTATATTTTCATGAATTTGAAGGAATCAAAAATGTTTCGGTTTCCCGAAAATCCATTCTTTGAGTATTTCGTGGAATTGATCTACCAAATCTAAGAATTTGTGAAATCTAATTCTACCATGTTTTGAAAATTCAATTTCATGCAATTTTGATCCCTAGAAATATCATTTTGAGTTAATAAGATTTTTATGACATAAATAAGTTTGAAATTTTCTTATGTCCTAGCTGCTATTTGGGGCAATGAGCACTTTTGCGCAAGCTGCTTATCTGTGCATGCTACTTTTCTAGCGTAAGCTGCTTATCTACTCAGCCTTCTTTTCTGTGCAGGCTACTTTATGCGCAGGCTACTTTTCTACAGGCTACTTAGTTGCGCAAGCTGCTTTTCTTCGCATGATGCTTTTCCACAGGCTGTTTTTCTGCACAAACTTGTTGTTTTTGGGCTGTTTCTTTTTTGTATTATCGAGGCTATTTTTTGCTTTTTTTTCCCCTGTTTTTGGCGTATATAGGATGTTTTGGCTCTCTTTTTTGTTTTTGGTGCATAGAGATTGTTTTTGGTTGTCTTGTCCGTTATTTTATATTTTCTTTGGCTGTATTCATTCTTTAGTATAATCTTGTGATATTGTATAGTTAGGAACGAAATGTATACCCGATATACTTTACACAAGCAAATGTCTATATATTGTTCTATATCCTAATTGCTAATAGTGGTTCATCGTAGCGCATTCATGACTCCAGATTCTTATATTGTCCCTATTGTGACTTGTAGTAGTGCACTCCTATTTTCTGATTATATTATGTGCTTATTTCCTATCTATTGTGCTTAATAAACTGTTATTCAGTCTTGCATTTTCTTTGATGGAGAAACCTCATATCTATGATGGATCCATAGATACCACGACAGGGAATTCTTGAATAAACTATTTAAGTTAATGACTAGAATGAATACGTAGATGGATTGTAAGGGGAGGTTTCTATGTTTTACGTAGTCCCGTTATCCCGACTATACGTTTTGGATTTGGAGCTCTCCATCATTGGGGACAAACTTCCAGCTCACCGTCAAGTGGTGCATCCATAAACTATCTTTTATTCGCTCACCGTTGAATGGTGCATTCTTGATCTTTCTTTTATTAGCTTACCGTTGAGTGATGCATTATGTCTTATTTGGATATTCGCTCACCGTTTACTAATGCAATCCACTGCTAACTTTTGACTCATGATTTTGCTTGGATAGCTTATAGACTGCAGGACGTGTGACCATTGGAATTCCTTAAATTATATATGTTAGTAATTAGGATTATGATAACTTTATTTAGCTAATGTAGCAAGCCGGAGAAAATGTTTGGTCGTACTCTTTTGGTCATGCTATTTTATATACTTGCATAATGTCATATGTGTCGGTAGGTGGCCAAAGGCTAAGATCTGCTCAAAAAAAGATCTACAATATTGGTCCTTGTTTGGTTTAAGGATTATGGCTCCGATTTTGAGAAGTTCCTAAGCGCCCTTATCGCTCGTTGACTTATTCTTCTTTATAGATATTTTATTCAGCATTTATTTCAGTCTTCCTTATTTTTGAGACGGAATATTAGTATAATACTAGTCTCGCTATTTTATTCAGTTATTGTTCTCATTATTGTGTGGTTGTTGTTTGTCGACTTGGAAACATGAATGGTCATAGGATCCATTCCTTGTTCTTATACATATTTACTGTTTACACCATGTAACTGATCATGTACATGTTCTTAGTCATTGTTCCTACACCTTACATGTTTACAAGTCCACATTTATTTTACATGTTCCCTGCTTACTTTATATCACCGGTTGTTTACTTTATGTCATAGGTTATTTACTTTAAATCTCATATTGTTTTGCATATTATCTCTTTTCTATTCTCGAGATACATGCGTTGGTACCACACGAGTCTCGATCCGCATTTATTTACTTCTGTCTCTATTCATTGTTATGTTGTTTGCTGTGGATTTTATTGTTCACCTTGGGCCTTCTTTGTGGTACTTGTTGCTTGGAATTTTGATCCCACTAATTTTGTATGGCCAGGTTTCCCAGTTGGACCCAAGGATCTACCTTTACTTTCACTTGATGGCTCACACTCAGAATATTGCGACTCGGACTAGCGAGTGAGTTATCTTTATCCCCCACTCTATTTTTACCTTTATTTTGTAGTGTATTCTCTAAGGACATGTGTTAGTTTTTGTTTCTGGATTTTTGTTCCCTTTGTTTTTGTACGGCGTATGTGTATATTTTGGACCGCGACTAGTTGTACATTTACGTACCTTTTGTATATTTAGCTGATATATCTCTTCGTTATGTCAGCTATCATGATTATGTATGCATTTGTGTTTGGGATGCCTTACCCATCACATACATGATTTACTCTTTACTCTTTCTTGTGTTGATTGGATTGAGATAGAATTTGTCCAAACATAGGAGTCGTCTGTGGCATGCTAGAGTCTCCCACTTGCTTTTTAGACAACCGTGATCGTGCATTTTCATACCTTGTACAGAGTAGCTGGCCTGGTCTATCTTCGTATTTCCCAGTATTCTAGGAGCATATTCTAGGAGCAGGACTTGACAGATGCTCTTCAAGAGAGTTTGATAATTTTCACCAATATTGGTAGAAAAAAAAATCGGAATGCTAAACAGGTTGGACAATTGAGAAGTAATATATGCTACATAATAAAATACAATAATGATCTTTTTCACCAATATTGTTTGATTCAAGTTTTAGGGACTTGAAAATGGATTTTGGATTTTGTAAGTCTGGGAGTGAAAATGGAAAAGAAATATGGAGGACTTCAAATTTTCACATATGTGAAAAACTAAAATCCAATACCTCTCTTGGAAATATTTTTTATTTTTTGGAAAAGTTCGTTGAGTGCATTAATTATAATTTTTTGGACGGTAATACCCTCGATGACACCACCTGAATATAGGTATAGTTGATAATGAAATTAATGAAAGGGTATTTAAACGAATTAATATTTCCATTCTTGTTTGAACGAAACATAAAGAATAAGATAATTGAATTTTTCGGACTACATATTCCCGACATAAGCAAACTTGAGTATGAAAATATTGAATTCTTTTTCCATTATAAATAGGAAGTGAATTTTTAGGAGTACAAAACATTCGTCCAAACGTCACCTAATAGTTTGATTTTGGAACTGAAATATACTAATACCATATTTGGTTCACAAAATCAAAGTCTTGAAAAAGAAGTCATTCCTCCTGTGTTTGGATACAAAAAAAAATGAACATAAAAGTAAATTGATTACCTAGTAAAAAAAAAATTGAAAATAAATAAATTATCCTACTCGCCTCGCAGATTACTTTTTCCACACTCATTCCACACTAAATTATTTACTTTCTTTTCTAACTTTCGAATCAAAAAAAAAAAAAAAATCAAAAAAAAAAAAAAAAAAAATTGTGTTGTTTTCTTTCCGAGAACCAAACGTAAAGAAGGTTAAAAGGGTTTTTTTCTGCACTAGCCAAGTTGATAATAAGCGCAGCATAATTCCGCAGTAACATCACACCTAAACTCGTCCCTCGATAAATCCGTCGATCTTTTGGATTCTCTTTCCTATCTCCTCTTCTTCTCCTCCTCCTCCTCCTCCTCCTCCTCCTTGTCATCACAGGGGAAGGGAGCAGAGCATAGCAGATTAGTAGGAAGAAAAAGAAAAAAGAATGGAGACGATAACTCTACTGTGGACCACCGGAGTGGTCGGCGCCGCCGCGCTCTACTGGTTCTTCTGGGTGATGGGCGCCGCCGAAGTCCAGGGCAAGCGCGCCGTGGATCTGAAGATGGGCTCCATCAGCAACGACAGCGTCGAGGACGAGTACAACCAGTACTGGTCCTTCTTCCGCCGCCCCAAGGAGGCCAAGTCCGACAGCGTCCCCGCCTTCGTCGACACCTTCTACAACCTCGTCACCGACATCTACGAGTGGGGCTGGGGCCAGTCCTTCCACTTCTCCCCCCACCTCCCCGGCCTCTCCCACCGCGACGCCACCCGCCTCCACGAGGAGCGCGTCGTCGACCTCATCGCCGCCGCCCCCGGCCACCGGATCCTCGACGCCGGCTGCGGCGTCGGCGGCCCCATGAGGGCCATCGCCGCCAAGTCCGGATCCAACGTCGTCGGCATCACCATCAACGAGTACCAGGTGGGCCGCGCCAAGGCCCACAACAAAAAGGCCGGGCTCGACTCCCTCTGCGACGTCGTCTGCGGCAACTTCCTCCAGATGCCCTTCGCCGACGCCAGCTTCGACGGCGCATACTCCATCGAGGCCACCTGCCACGCGCCGAAGCTCGAGGAAGTCTACGGAGAGATCTACCGCGTACTAAAGCCCGGCGGCCTCTACGTCTCCTACGAGTGGGTCACCACCGGGCTGTACAATGGCGAGGACCGGGAGCACGTGGCGATCGTCCAGGGGATCGAGAGGGGCGACGCGCTGCCGGGGCTGAGGGCCCACCACGAGATCGCGGAGGTCGCGAGGAAGGTCGGGTTCGAGGTGGTGGAGGAGGGGGACCTCGCGAAGCCTCCCGCGGGGCCGTGGTGGTCGAGGCTGAAGATGGGGAAGGTCGCGTACTGGAGGAACCACGTGCTGGTGACGGTGCTGACCGTGCTGAGGATCGCGCCGAAAGGGGTGGTGGAGGTGCACGAGATGCTGTACGAGACGGCGGGGCACCTCACGCGCGGCGGGGAGACCGGGATCTTCACTCCGATGCATATGATCCTCTGCCGTAAGCCCAAAAATTAATTAATTAATTAATTAATTATTATGACTTCTTCATCATGTCCTCCACCTTAATTTCCCTTTGCTTATTTTAGTTTTTTTTTTTCCTTACTATTGCTGCCTGGCTAAAATATTAGATTGGTGCTCTTCTTTTAGCAAAAGTTAATTTGATCTTCTGATTTTGGGATGGGCTGCATTTTGTTATTTGTTAGAGAGCACCATTTTCTTATGTATCACTATTGCTTCTGATTGACATTTTCAAATGCTCTCAAGTTTTTTTTTTTTTTTACTTTATATATTCTACTGGCTGCAACAATTGAGAAGTAAACAAACAAATTTGATGGAGAAGGCACATGAATTAATAAACCTATGTTGGTTAGTGGAGCACGTGAAAGTGGAAAGGAAGAGCTGGAAGACCAGTCACAGTGGTGTGTACTGTACTGGCTGGCTGTGCCATGTGTGTTACTCAACCCCCCTCCTCTTTGTTTAATTTAAGGGGGGACATCCTTCTGCATTTCTTGGATGCTTGTGGGTGGCACTGCACAAAAATGTTATTCGAACAACCGAGCTTATATCATGTGCTGCAACTCCCTTACCCCCTCCTCCCTCCCTCCCTCCCTCCCTCCCTCTACTCTGTAAATAACATAGCAGCTCCAACATAAACTGATGAACAAAGAAGCCCGACTCTCGACTATCGAACAAAGCTTGATCCCCAGTCTATGTATTGCTTCTTTTTTGGCTACAATATATGCTCGAGTCAGAACCGATCAGCTCGATAGACTACTTTGAGCTTGAACTCATTTTCCATGCTTCATGTGCAAAATAAGCTTGGTGTTGCGCTCAATATTTCAAATTAAGATTTGGGCGACTGGTCGTGCGCTCAAGTCTGATCGCCTCAGCTGAAGCCCTTTTTACGCATTACCACTAATGCAACGGATATTCCAGTTGGCTTTCTTTGCTGGGAAATTATTATTATGAAGTTAAATACTGTATGTACAGCCAGTTTGGCTTCATGTACTTGCCAAAAGAAAAAGAGAAAAAAACTGTAGAACTTTAAACTTCGAATTGGGATTTCATGAAATTCTAGCTTTGGACAAGTATTGAAAAGAAAAGAAATCTAGAGAACTTCGAATTGGGATTTCATAAAATTCTAGCGTTGGACAAGGTATTGAATTGTTTGGTTCAACACGATTTTGTGTGTTTTCTATTTCAATGAATGGTAGAGGTGTTCATCAGGCTCTGGGCTCGGATTTGACCGGGTTTGGTCTGGATCGCGAAGGACCTTGATCCAAATATTAAAATTCAGTCCGAGTCTATAATAGGGGTAAAACAGGTTCGAACTAGATCCTAGCTGAGTTGCTTGATTTTAGCATATGTCCGTGTATATATATATATATATATATATATAAAAGGAAAACGGGATATGAGCCATAGGCTCATAGAGCCATCCTACATGGCTTTTATGTGGACCAATAAAAATATAGTGACTTGGAAGAAAATTTTTATATAGATAGAAATAAAAAATTTAATAAATAATTAATGACTTACCAAATCAGTGTCTAGGAACTTGGTCCAAATATCTCTGTCTAGCAACTTGCCAAGTACTTTTAGGAGAAGGAGAAAATTTTTATTCTCCATTTCATTTGTCCCCTTGTATTCTTCATTTCCTTCTAGTACTTTTAGGAGTTTGAAATATAATGTTCCATGAAATTATTACTGCAGGATGCAATAGTGAAGGATGTATTAGAGCGAGCAACCGAAGCAGGCTAAAATTAATTTGATGAGATTCATACGTTCATCCTGTTTTCGACAAAAAGACATCGACCGCCGGCTTGCCATTGACAAAGAAGAAAAACTTACTTGTGCCAACTAAATGGTCAACACCTGGAAAAAGTAAACATGATTCTGAAATTGGTTTAATGCCCATCTCTTCCATTGAAAAGACAAGTTCTTCAAGTAATCAAGTTCTTTGTATTCAAAGAAAATGAAAATGGGAACCATGTCACAAATTTTAAGTTTATTTGTATTCAAAAAAAAAAAAAAAATATGAAAAAGAATGTAAAAAAATAGGAATCTTATGACATTGGAAAAGGAATGTAATTATTTTTCTATATTTGGGTGTCAAATGAAAATATGAGAAAAGAAAAATAATTTTCATAGAAAATAGAAATATGGAGAAAGTGATTATTCCCACCTAACTAAGGAACCACTTTCCCAACATAGGTAATTAATTTTTTCTTCAAAATTTTTTGGACTCTTCAAACCTCGGAAAAAAATTTAAATAAGAACTGTAATTTTCCAAAGGATTAAAAAGAACAAGAAATTAATTTTTTTTTCCTATTAGCGACGAGACCATTGCATTGGAACAACGTAGACTTAGGAATAAATTAGAAGATGTGGTGATGTACAAATGAACTATTCAGTTCTTGTACAAATGAACTATTTAGGAAACTATTCAGTTTCTGAAATTGGTTCAGAGATTTTGGTTCAGAGTTTCTGAAATTCAGTTCCTGTGCAGCTTGGTCACTGTTTGGAGTCCCTCTAATTTGTTGCCAAACAAAGTTTAGGTAGATGCAAAAGCAGGATAACAAACACATGCCAGATTCTGTAGATCAACAAAAACTAACATTTGGCTGATAGGGGCTATATATGCATTTAAAGGCTTGGAAATTGATAGCTCTATCATTGAGCAAGACTAAAATCTCGATATTACAAGATTAAAAATTAGCATAACTAAAAATGAAATGTTGTTATAAACCCAACATTAGAAACTCGTAATCCAATGACATAATAAATTAGAGCTAAAAAAAAAAAATCCATCTGGAACACCAGTCTGGCCATCAATTGCATGCCAACTATAAGTCTATTTCCATGACCGCTCACACAGCTTTATACTAACAAGCTACGGTGGTCTTCAACTTCAAATTATCTTTATAGTTGCAAGTTATGATGGTCTTCAACTTCAAATTCCTTACTTAGCCATCCCAACCTGAAAAAGTAAATCAAAAAATCAAATATAAACCTAGCTAGATGAATATATAAATAAAAATATTTACTTCTTCAATACCTACTATTTAACACTAACCTGAATAACACTTTAATTTTCTCAACTAGTGTAGAAAGATTTAACAGTTTGATGGTTGAAAGTATAGCAAAGTCTCCTAGTAGCCATACGTAAAGACAAACATATCTATTGAGTACTAGTGCCAAATTTTTGTTCATCCATCTGTTCAAACAATTCAAAAAAGAATGTATGTAAGTCTATTAGTTATTAATTTTATTATCTTACATTAAGTAAAAGAAAATCAAATGTACCTTTCTCTGCTGACAACCAACCTTATTATGACCCATTCCACAGCAATAGCTACATGTCCTTTGTTTCTTGGATGCTTGTGTTTGAGCCAACTCTAGACTGGAACGATATCTTGAAGCTTCCTTTGGCCTTCCTTTGTTCCTAGCAACTTTAGTTGGATCACAAATTTCAATTTCATCAAGGTGTGGAGCCGTTTGCGTTTGGGAGATAGCACTAGAGTTAGCTTGGCTTGGAATTTGGTTTTCTACAATCTGCTTATCTTTCTTTCGAGTTACATTTTTTGCAAGCATGTTTGAGACCACTGTGTCAAATTCCTTAAATAAAGCGACTGAGCTTTTATATTCTTCAACGAGTTGATTGACCTTTGATTTAATGGACCAATGCATTAAAGGTGTTATTGTATCCCCACAAGGTATCATGTTATCACCCAACACCCCTTGCTTAGCTCTAGCCATTTGATATCTTGCATTTATACTCCATCGACTTAACAAGTAGCGGTCATTGATAATTGATAATTATTTTTTTGTCATAATGTGAATAATATGTTTACACAGTATGCCTTCATTCTCAAATTTTGCGCAAGCACATGTCAGCAGTAGGTCATTATTTTCTTCATTGCAAACAACAACTTTCCACTTACTTTTATCAACGTTACTTAAACCAACACGATATTTTGTAGTAGGCAAATTTTTCTCAATTTTTTCATGAAAACAGCTCAAACTATTTTTCAGCTCTATTTGGAATAAGCCAAAGACTTTTCGGGTATAGAACTTTCCAGCATGTGATTCAATTTTCAAAGATGAAATAAAAACCGGCTCCGAGGTTATGGTCATAAAGTCTTCTTTTGCTTCTATTGCACGACGATTAGCAATTGTATTATCATACTGCCTCACGAACTCATCCAATGGAGTCATTGCATTCACATAACCATCATCTCTGGGCTCGGATTTGACCGGATTTGGTTTGGATCGCGAAGGACCTTGATCCAAATATTAAAATTCAGTCCGAGTCTATAATAGGGGTAAAACAGGTTCGAACTAGATTCTAGCTGAGTTGCTTGATTCTAGCATATATCCGTGTGTGTGTATATATATATATATACATATATATATATATATATATATATGAACCAATAATTTTTACTATCAATTTACCACTTAATTCTTTCAAAGAAAAATTAAATGACGTTCAGGAGACTCGAATCCGCAATCTTCTGTATATATATATATCGTAATGGAGTTTTTTTTTTTTTTTTTGGTTTGAATGCGCGTATATTTCTGTCTCAAAAGATCCATGAAACCCTCTTTATGTTCGATGACGATGTCCCAAGCACAGAATATTTTTAGTTCTCCGTCAGGCACAACTTTCCTGTGAACAAGATGGTATATCGTAAGGCAGACAACACGCATGAGTCCGTGCGAGATGATCCTTCACGCAGAAGTTTGGGTCTCTGTATCCGAGCCTCGTTGCTGTCGAGGTCCCTCGAGGGGAGGCTTCCGTTGCAGTTTCTACCTTCGCTAACCGGTTCCTCAATGAGAATGGAAATTACCCTTCTTCTAGTTTACAGTTTTTTGGGATGCGTTTATGCCTCTGATCAGCCGTGGTGGAAGATTTTAGTCACTGGGCGATGCGTTACTTTGGAAAAGAGCTCTGTGTTTCGTTGGAGAAAAAAAATCTCTTGTTTTATTTACTACAAGACAAAGAATACTATTGTTTTGCAAGTACATGTAAATACTAAAAGAGGAATCCCTGTCTATAGATTCTTGTTGGACTCTGGATTTTGTGAAGTTGGAGATCTTGTAGGTCATTTTGTGATCAATTTTCTTCGTTGACGATCTAACACTAACCCTTCTGTTGGAGTGAGTGGGATTCTCAACCTATGTGGAGAACATCTCGGAGTGCGACGAACGTCGTCTGTGTGTCAGAGAAGCTCGGAGAGACGAGGAGGGTCATTCGAGAAGTCGGAGAAGCTCGGAAGCAGCAAACAGGGGAGTGTGGGGCTGCTGGAAACAGGCCTACCCAGTTCGGACCGAACTCGGTTCCCCAGGCCAAGTTCGGGCCGAACTCGGCCTAGATGTTCCAGAAGCTCCAGAGAGCTGCTGTTTCGTTTACTCGCAAATCACCGACTCGGGTCGAATTTGATCCGAGTTCGGTCGGCTGACTGAACGAAAATTTTGAGGTATTTTATACACCGTTGGATCGTATCCTACGGTTCATGTGGGTTGCGGGATTAGGGAGTATAAGTTAGATTTTTTCCTAACCCTAACATATGCAACAAGGAGAGAAAAACGAGGCAAGAGTGTCATTGCAACTTTGGGAAGAAAAAAGAAGGATTGGAGACCGTTTCGGAGAAGGAGATCAATTTTGGGTAATTTCTCATCGTCTTCTATTTTAGTGCTGTAATCTATTTTCTATTCCTAAGTGTTGTGGAGATTCGTGTTGGATCGGAAGGAGCTTGTAGATGGTGTATTCTCTTTATTCCATTAGTAAAGGTTTTTCATGATTGAACTCCGATCGTCCCGTGATTATTTCCATCTGGATTTTCCACGTAAAAATTTCTGTGTCTGCGATTTGTGTTTGACATTTTTTGGTTTGGGCGTTTTGCTCGGTTCTCTCGCAGGTACTCTCTGGTTTTGGGAACGGTTTTCGCGTTTCGTTCCCAACAAAGTGGTATCAGAGCCAAGTTTTGAAATTTCAGAAGGGTGTCAGGAGTTGACAAGCAAACCAAGGAGTAGAGATGGACGCGAAGCCGGTGCGCATGGTAAACCTGAACGGTACCAACTATCATTATTGGCGGAGCAAGATGAAGGATTTGTTGTTTGTCAAGAAGCTGCATTTACCGGTATTTGCTTTTGAGAGGTCCAGTGACAAATCCGAAGAGGACTGTAAGTTCGAGTATATACAGGTGTGCGGATATATCAGGCAGTTCGTTTACGAGAACGTGTATAATCACATTGCCGATATTGAGCAGGTGAAGACACTGTGGGATAAGCTGAAATCTTTGTATGAAAAAAAATTGGGGTAAATAAATTGTTCCTGATCCGAATGATGATGCCACTGCGGTAGAAAGATGGGACGTCCATTACGGATCATTTGAGTAAGTTCCAAGGCGTGGTGGACCAACTATCCTCGATGGGAGTCAAGTTCGATGACGAGGTTCAGGGACTATGGTTGCTGTGTACATTACCAGACTCGTGGGAGACCGTACGAGTGTCTATGATCTCTTCTGCTCCGGAAGATGTTGTCAGTCTGGAGTTTGCCAAGAGTGGGGTACTGAAATGAAGAGATGCGGAGACGTTCTCAGGGAACTTCATCCATATCCCACTCAGAGGCGCTAGTTTCAGAGAGCCTCGGAAGGGGTAAAAGTAGGGGTCCAGGCGATGGCAGAGTCAAAAGCAGAAAAAGGTCCAAGGGTCAGTCCAAGGACTCAGAGTGTTACCATTGTGGAAGAAGAGCCACATCAAGCGAAAATGTTTCGCTTGGAAGAGAGAGAAGAAGGACGACAAGGGAAAGCAAGGCGAGAACACTACAGCGGCGACATCGGTACATGAAGGCGAAGTGATCATTGTAGATGATGAGGTTGTCATGAACCTCGCCTCTGATGACAACTCTTGGCTAGTGGACTCATATGCTTCAACGCACGTATCTCACAACATGACACTATTTGCTACTTACACAACAGACGACTGTGGAGTATTGAAGATGGGCAATGAAGATATGTCGAAGCCGGTTGCTATTGGAGATGTGCATTTGAGGACAAAGACGGATGCAGTTCTTGTTCTCAAAGATGTCCGTCATGTCCCTGATATCCGTTTCAACCTGGTGTCAGTTGGAAGGTTGGATGACGAGGGTTTATTTAATCTCTTCGGGAACAGTCAGTGGAAGCTTTCTAGAGGTTCGATGGTGATTGCCTGTCACCCCCACATTTCAGATTAGGGGTATTTTCATCTTTTTATAATTAATGTATAAATGATTGTATAATATTTGATTATAATTAATTATCGTGATTTTAATTGATTGTTACGCCTTACCGTTGCTTCGACATTTGGAGCGCTACCCTAGCCGTTGCCTTCCAACAAATTTCACAACCTTGTCCTAGACATGCCAGACTGTTATTTTGATCTTTGTGTGACTTATAATTATGTTCTCTTGTGCTTCATTTTAGCCGCACAATATTCGTCGCGGACGTTTATTTTAAATCCGAATAAATTCAATTTTGTATCCTTGTGCGTTCCAATCGAAATTGGAGACACAATCTCGACCCATTTTGAGCAACTCAAATTAGGGCAATATTCTATTCTGAGTCCTCTGTGTCCATGACAAATGTGTCCCACCTAATTTTAGTCCCATGTACTCCTAATTAATTTTAGAACACCACTTACATTTGTTTCTAATTAAATTGGGGATACCAACTTTGACTAATTCTATTTTAACCCAATTTAATGCAAATATCCTATTCATTAAACCTATACACAAAACACAACACCCCCTCACCCTACAAAACACCAAACACCAATTCGCCCACCAATTTTTTAACATTTCATGTGTCTGTGCAAATACCCAAATTTAAGGGGCCTATTTACAAATGTCGCATTAGGTGTCAACACCCCATTGGTTCAAACCAAATGGAGAAACCCTAATTCTTGACTAGTCAACCAACCCCTCTCCTTGTATGAATAATTTCTCCATGATCAATCCTGACCACCCATTCAAAATGGGGCTTATCATTACCACATACTCTACATCACCCTCTCCAATTTAATGTCTCTTCAATGCACCTTTCCCAAGCATGCCCTAATCCCCAAACCTTGGAAAACCCCCACCTCTCTTCCTCCTCCCTCCTAATAAACCCAACCGTAGCATTTCCCTTTCTCTCCTCTTTTTCTCTTCTTCTTCTTCTTCTTCTTCTTCTTCTTCACTTCTTCTCCTCCTCCTCTTTTTTTTTTAAAAAAAAAGAGAAAAGGAAACCTCCTTCTCCGGCCCCAAGCTCCGGTCACCACCCGGCCACTCTTCCTCCTCCCTTCGCCTCAACCCGTTCGAGCCCGACCCTGGCGGCCAAACCCTTCCACCGCCAACTGCACCGGCCCTTCTCCTCCAGTCTCCAGTCAACCCGTCGGAGCTCACCATTGCACCTATATCCCGACCTGTCCTTCCTCAGCCCACCGTCTTCCCCGACGAGACAGCAAGCTCCGACCTCCATCACAACCCTCCCCCGCTCCTCCTCCAGTCTCCAGCAACCAAGCCTCCATCTCCGGCCTCCCCCTCACCGGAGAACTCTACCTAAGACCCAGTCCTCGCAGAGCCGACTGCCTCTCGCCTGACGCCGGAGCCCGCCGTGACTCGACCGGAGTCTCGACCCGACCTGCCTGAAGCGATCCCAACAGCCCGGAGCTCCCTGCTCCTCCCATCTTCCCTGTCTTCCTTTCCCGCACGAACTCCTCCCACCACCACCATCGTCGACATCGCCCCGGCCGCCAGCACCTCCCACCAGCACCACCCTACCACAGCCAGTACCACCACCAGCATCACCACCTTCGTCATCGTCGCCTTCGTCGTCATCTTCGTCATTGTCATCGTCGCCTTCCTCGTCGTCATCAACCTCGTGGACACCGTCGCCATCGTCGACCTCGTGCACGTACACAGGTTTGCGCTCTTCCCTTGCATATACGTACGCGTGTACATTTTTGGTGGGTATATATATATATTGGTATGTGTTTGGTACATATTAGTATGTTCGTATTGGTATATGTATATACATGTATATAGTGTATATATTATAATTGGTATATATATATATATAAATATAGTATATGCATATTTTCACTTGGTATATATATATATATATATATATATATATATATATATATATATATATATATACATATATATATATATAGTATATTCTCAAATTAGTATATATATACATACATAGTATATGTTAGTATGTATGGTACATGTATTAGTATAGGTTAAATGTATTTTGGTATGATTCTAAATTAGCATATATTCATATGTATATGTATTGTATAAAGTATTTCCTAGTATATATTTTATATTTGTACATATAGTATTAATTCTATTAAAAATATATACGTATTGTATATCTCTCCCTAATATATGTTTATATATATACAAAGTATTAATTTTATTTAAAGTATATATATATACATATATCTATTATTTGTACCAAATGGATATTAATGTATATGTTAGTTAATGATATGTATAATGTGTCTATCTACTAGATGACCCAAGTGTGACCACGTAGCATGTTAGCAGACTGCCATATGTACACCAACATACTGGCAAGACCGTATCATTGACTGTCTGTCTTGCACAGCAATTTCAGACACGACACCGTACAATCTGACGCACTCTTGACCTTAGTTGACCAGAGTCATACATAGCGTAGCCCTGAGTCAGAGTATTTATAATTGTGTGTTAGAGTAATATCTGATGCAATATTGTATTATATGATGTCTATAGGACTGTTGGATTGTTCAGACAAGACCTCGAAATCGGATATTGTTATTGCCAGCAGTAGGACCCCAGGCGAGTACATTCTCTGACAGTTTTCATTATGTTGATTATCTCTATAATTCTTGTTGTATAGCGTACATGACTCTGACACTGTGATTTACACGAGCTGGCATCATCGAGATCTGTCACGAGGAGTCGTGATTGGAATCCATCGTGCTAGCAGGGGAAAACAGAAAAATATTAGTAGCTTATGTGATCATATCCAACTTTACATGCATCATAGTTCACCCACACCTCACATCGGTGCAGCCTGACCATTACAAGCCTCGTCGCTGTTACATATGGTTAGCCTGACTTTACAAGGATGATCGCTAATCAATGTAATGAGTCTTATCAGTCCCAAGCCGATCACATGATATGCTGATATTTCACACACTTAGTTAGATGATTCTTGACATGTATCTTTAGTATATTGATCTAGCATCTCCACATGTTCTAGTTATTCTTCTTGTACACACTTATACCAGTTCATTGTTCTTGCGTGTACTTGTATTTCTATTTCATTGCTAGATGTACATTGATGATGACATGCTCCAGTATTCCAGTTATTCCATTATTTCTATTTCCAGTATATCCATGCTCGTCAGTATTTCTTATTGCTAGTTTTCATATCTGTCTTGTATTTCTTTACACCGTGCTATAAATTTTGTCAATATATGTGGAACTGCTGTTAGAGGTGTATTTTGTTCCAATCCTGACAGATATTTTTTCCAGACTGTGACATAGAGGACTTGTTTCCGACATACTTGGAGATCGGATGTTATTGATTGCAGGTTAGACTATTTATTGTTGTTTGGTCATGTCTTGTATTTTATTGCTTGCTTCGATGTCTCATTGTGCTTTAGCTTATGTGATTGAGTATATTCCATATTATATTATGATATCTGTGTCTCCCTATGGTGTTGGATATTCCGGTGAGATTGATTAGATAGTATCATGAACTAGACAGCGTTCTGTCGTCGATGCTGCGGTGTAGGCTGGACGTACCCATGCTCTCGTTTCCCTATACTGGGTGCGGGTCGTGACACATTTTTAGTGGTGGCCCATGCATGTCAGATTTCGTAAGTTGTGCGATGTCGTAGTAGTGCGACATCTTAGTTGTACTACTGCGTGCCTGCTATAGAATATAGGACATAGGATACTAGGATGGGAGAGGATACTCAATCACAAAATTTTTTGAGAGATTCCTAGGACGACCCCTTGAGAATCTTATTATAATTTCCAATTTAAATCTTTTTTCTTGTTTCCGTCCGCTCTCGCTTGTTGTTATTGAACTTGATTCTTATTGATCAGTTATTAAATTAAAATCTTGGTATCATTGTTGAGTTTGATTCTTGTTGACCAGTTGTTAAATTTAATTCTTGGTATCGTTGTTGATTTGATTTCATATCGAGATGAATTTTACAGACTAAAATTTACGGTATCATCTGATGACATATATTGATAAGGACAGTGATAAAGGTAAAACGTCTACTTTGGTTATGAAACCTAGAGTTTATCGCAGCCATACTAGCTGTCGTGACGAGAACGTAGAAACCTGACTTGGATGTACATACTTAAGTTATGAAATTTAGAGTCTCTCGCAGCCATACCGGTTGGCGTGGCGAGGATTCTAGATGACATGATTATAGAGTTGCATATCTTAGTTACGGAACCTGTCGTTTATCGCATTTATGCTTACTGACGTGGCGAGGATTCTGAGTGTCATGATTTCTGACAGATGTGTATGATTATCAGGTTGTATCTTAAAATGGTTCTTAAAGTCTCACCTCAATACTTATCTATTTCGTTATTACAGGACTTTGTTCCATCGTTTCTTTTCTTTACTAACAGTAGAAATACCTTCAGTCCTTAATCCAGTTCCTTTTTGAGCTTCTTTTCTTGAGGATCCTTGTTAGTATGATAATTAGTGACTTGCAATTATGTCTGCGTCTTGTATTAGTGTTGACTGAGTGTGACTTGTTAGTTTGTAAGTGTTTCTTGGTTGGACATGTGAGCAGTAGGCATTAATCTAGAGTTAACCCATAGCATAGTACCTTGTAGCAATAGTTCTATGATAGGTGTGTTATAGTTAGTATTGGCACTATAGATAGAAGGAGAAAATAGTATCAGTGATGGTTCCAAGAGTTAGTACCGATAGTAGGAGGATACCCATAAATATATAAGAGAGTGTGAGAGAATAAAAATACATTGTACTAAGTAGTGAGACTTATGTTACAGATAAAGGAAGGACCTTGATATGTGATTTGATCTGAGTGTACCGATATATGACTAATGATGAATGTACCACCTGATATTGAGACAAGTGATGTATTGGAAGCAATAGGTGAAAGAGTGCCTAGAAGGTATGTGCAGGATGCACAGTGGGTGATAAGTATCAGAAAATGAATGTTCATGAAAATGGAAGCATGAGTATTAGAAAATTCCAATGGTGTGTCATGGGTTGAGAAATATTAAGATAGATTATGTAAGTTATGAAGTGTATCACAGACTAGTGTAACAGTCTGTAAAAGATTTAAGAGAAGATACGTATACATCAATCGAGATATGGAACCATATGCCGCCCATGAGAGCGAAGTAAAACATGTGTATTATATAAGTTATAACTAGTGCGAATGATCGTGAGTTCTAATAAGTGATGAGATGATCTAATGATGAAGCTAGTATTACCATATCAATAGTGCTAATGTTTCTATATCAAGGATTAGTGGAGCAAGGTGCTAATAACAGTAAGTACTTCGTGTGATGATAATTAGATTGGTGTATCAATTAATATAGACAAAAAATTATTGGAGAAAATACGTGTGACAATAACTTTGATTATTGGGAGTTATAGTCCAAGTAATCCGGGCAGTGCAAATTTTAGTGCACATTTGAGGGGTGTAGACAATTAGTGTATTTGTGTGTGTACCTTGAATGTTAGAGACTGTGAGTATTTATATGCATACTTGTGGATTTAAATTTATAATTTGAAGAGTGGAAATTATATTTTTTAAGAATTTTTGAGGAGTTAAGATTTTATGTTATTAAAATTTTGAGGATTCAAATTCAATTCAATAAACATAGTCAAAGGTATAAAGATTTTAGAAGTGATTAAAAATATTATTTCGATATTTGAGCATTTGACTTTTGAGGAAAGTATATGCATTTTATTTTAAATCGTTCGAGTAGTAAATTTTGATGATTTTATTTTGAGGATAAAATTTTATGGTGGGTAAGAAATGTATAACAGTATATGAGTGGATGAAGTACATGTGTAAGGATCTGTTGGCTTGAGCATGCTCGAGATGGTATTGCAAACTAACTTGGGTGTCCATCTAGAGTTGTATTAGAGAGAGTAATACCTAGTATGGTGTGTTGTACTTGGTGTGCACTTGAGTGATAAGAACAACTAGTATAAACAATTACAGTAGGTAGGAGAGCTAGCAGTGAGTGTGCTTGTAGTAGAAACAATAGTACCAAGGGATAGAGGTATCAAACTTTGGATGCATTATTAAACTATTGTTGTGTTAGAGATTCTTGGTATCATATCTAGGTAACAATAGACATGTGTATGCAATGAGGATGTATTCATGGATGTTTGTGGACTAATGATTAGTTGATATGGGCACCAGTGTACAAGGATAAGAATTAGTTAGTGAATGTGCCAGAGTTAAGTGTATGTTAGAGATAGAAGATACTGCAGGTGATGTGTTAGCAAGTTCTGTTCTTTTCTTCCTTCTGATCCTTTTCCATCTGTTTGTTTAATTAATTTTCTAGTACCGTAGCATGTATCAATGACTTTCTTGCTAGAATATAGTTAGTAGTACATCCCGACATAGACTGCAATACCATGACAAAAGAGACCATAACCATGCATGTTTCATCTAGATTGCATATTTTATCTAGATTGCGTGTTGTATTGCGTGTTGTATGACTATAGGTAGAATTCTCTTAGACTTTGATTATTGAGGGTTTGACCGTAGTGAAGAATTAATGAAGAGGTTATGATTTGACAAAGAGAGACAATGTGCCTTAAATTTCGAGGATAAATGTTTATTTAAATGAAGAGAGTTAAGAATTTAATATGACATAATTGACGATTGTTAAATCATAAATTTTTATGAAGATTGTGGAATGATTAAATGTCACTAACAGTTAAGAAAATTAAGAAAATTATTATTATGTTTATTGGACTGCAAGTTACGAACTTATATTTTGAATGTTATATTTGAAGATTTTGCGAGTATTATATTATTTGATTATTGCGTGAAAAAAATCGAGGATTAAAATCACTAATGGATTAAAAGTTTGAATTCAAATTTTTTGGATGAGATTTTCTAAATTTTATAAATATGCATTGACTGAATTTCAATTAAAGGATTGTATAGTAAATTTTGTATTTAGTGATTTACTCAAAATTTGAGGAGTAAGATGATTAATGGGTTAGTGTTTGAATACAAACTTTTGGATGAGATTTTAAATTTTATAAATGTGCATTGATTGGATTTAAAATTAGAGGATTGAATATTAAATTTTTGAGTATTTAATTATTAACATTAAATTTTTGAGGAGATTATGATATGACTGGAATTCAATTTTTTTTTTAAATTTGAGGATTTTTCAGAAATATGATATCTATAGAATTATGAAAGTTGGTGAAATAACAATATGGGTTTGCTTCAGGATTATATGGTTTGATGAATTTAATTTTGATGGTACAATAAAATAATAAATAAATACAACTGTTGAGGATCTTAAATTTCGAGGACGAAATTCTTTTAAGAAGGGTAGACTTGTCACTCCCATATTTCAGATTAGGGGTATTTTCGTCTTTTCTTAATTAATGTATAAATGATTGTATAATATTTGATTATAATTAATTACCGTGATTTTAATTGATTGTTGCGCCTTACCGTTGCTTCGACATTTGGAGCCTACCCTAGTCTTTGCCTTCCAACAAATTCTACAACCTTGTCCTAGACATGCCAGACTGTTATTTTGATCTTTGTGTGACTTATAATTATATTCTCTTGTGCTTCATTTTAGCCGCACAATATTCGTCGCAGACGTTTATTTTAAATCTGAATAAATTCAATTTTGTATCCTTGTGCATTCAAATCGAAATTGGAGACACAATCTCGACCCATTTTGAGCAACTCAAATTAGAATAATATTCTATTCTGAGTCCTCTGTGTCCATGACACTTGTGTCCCACCTAATTTTAGTCCCATGTACTCCTAATTAATTTTAGAACACCACTTACATTTGTTTCTAATTAAATTGGGGATACCAACTTTGACTAATCCTATTTTAACCCAATTTAATCCAAATACCCTATTCATTAAACCCATTTACAACACACAACACCCCCTCACCCTACAAAACACCAAACACCTATCCGCCCACAAATTTTTCATCATTTCATGTGTCTGTGCAAATACCCAAATTTAAGGGGCCTATTTGCAAATATCATATTAGGTGTCAACACCCCATTGGTTTAAACCAAATGGAGAAGCCCTAATTCTTGACTAGTCAACCAACCCCTCTCCTTGTATTAATAATTTCTCCATGATCAATCCTGACCACCCATTCAAAATGGGGCTTATCATCACCACTCACTCTACATCACCCTTTCCTATTTAATGTCTCTTCAATGCACCTTTCCCAAGCATGCCCTAATCCCCAAACCTTGGAAAACCCCCACCTCTCTTCCTCCTCCCTCCTCACAAACCCAACCGTAGCATTTCCCTTTCTCTTCTTTTTTTCTCTTCTTCTTCCTTCTTCTTCTTTTTCTTCTTCACTTCTTCTCATTCTCCTCTTTTTTTAAAAAAAAAGAGAAAAGGAAACCTCCTTCTCCGGCCCCAAGCTCCGGTCACCACCCGGCCACTCTTTCTCCTCCCTCTGCCTCAACCCGTTCGAGCCCGACCCCGGCGGCCAAACCCTTCCACCGCCAACTGCACCGTCCCTTCTCCTCCAGTCTCCAGTCGACCCGCCGGAGCTCACCATTGCACCTATATCCTGACCTGTCCTTCCTCAGCCCACCGTCTTCTCCGACGAGCCAGAAAGCTCTGTCCGCCATCACAATCCTCCCCCTCTCCTCCTCTAGTCTCCAGCAGCCACGCCTTTGTCTCCGGCCTCCCCCTCGCTGGAGAACTTGACCTGAGACCCAGTCCTTGCTGAGCCGACTGCCCCTCGCCTGACGCCGGAGCCCGCCGTGACTCGACCGGAGTCTCGACCCTACCTGCCGGAAGCGATCCCGATAGCCCGGAGCTCCCTGCTTCTCCCATCTTCCCTGTCTTCCTTCCCCGCACGAACTCCTCCCAGCACCACCATCGTCTACATCGCCCCGGCCACCAGCACCTCCCACCAGCACCACCCTACCATCGCCAGTACCACCACCAGCATCACCACCTTCGTTATCGTCGCCTTCGTCGTCATCTTCGTCATCGTCGCCTTCGTCGTCATCATCAACCTCGTGGACACCGTCGCCATCGTCGACCTCGTGCACGTACACAGGTTCGCGCTCTTCCCTTGCGTATACGTACGCGTGTACATTTTTGTGGGTATATGTATATTGGTATGTGTTTGGTACATGTTAGTATGTTCGTATTGGTATATGTATATAGTGTATGTATTATAATTGGTATATATATATATATATAAATATAGTATATGCATATTTTCACTTGGTATATATATACATATACATATACATATATATATATATATATATATATATATATATATATATATATATATATAGTATATTCTCAAATTAGTATATATATACATACATAGTATATGTTAGTATGTATGGTACATGTATTAGTATAGGTTAAATGTATTTTGGTATATGTATATATAGTATGATTCTAAATTAGCATATATTCATATGTATATGTATTGTATAAAGTATTTCCTAGTATATATTTTATATTTGTACATATAGTATTAATTCTATTAAAAATATATATGTATTGTATATCTCTCCCTAATATATGTTTATATATATACAAAGTATTAATTTTATTTAAAGTATATATATATATATATATATATATATACATATATCTATTATTTGTACCAAATGGATATTAATGTATATGTTAGTTAATGATATGTATAATGTGTCTATCTACTAGATAACCCAAGTGTGACCACGTAGCATGTTAGCAGACTGCCATATGTACACCAACATACTGGCAAGATCGTATCATTGACTGTCTGTCTTGCACAGCAATTTCAGACACGACACCGTACAATCTGACGCACTCTTGACCTTAGTTGACCAGAGTCATACATAGCGTAGCCCTGAGTCAGAGTATTTATAATTGTGTGTTAGAGTAATATCTGATGCAATATTATATTATATGATGTCTATAGGACTGTTGGATTGTTCAGACAAGATCTCGAAATCGGACATTATTATTGCCAGCAGCAGGACCCCAGGCGAGTACATTCTCTGACAGTTTCCATTATGTTGATTATCTCTATAATTCTTGTTGTATAGCGTACATGACTCTGACACTGTGATTTACACGAGCTGGCATCATCGAGACCTGTCACGAGGAGTCATGATTGGAATCCATCGTACTAGCAGGAGAAAACGAGGAAATATTAGTAGCTTATGTGATCATATCCAACTTTACATGCATCATAGCTCACCCTCACCTCACGTCGGTGCAGCCTGACCATTACAAGCCTCGTCGCTGTTACATGTGGTTAGCCTGACTTTACAAGGATGATCGCTAATCAATGTAATGAGTCTTATCAGTCCCAAGCCGATCACATGATATGCTGATGTTTCACACACTTAGTTAGATGATTCTTGACATGTATCTTTAGTATATTGATCTAGCATCTCCACATGTTCTAGTTATTGTTCTTGTACACACTTATATACCAGTTCATTGTTCTTGCGTGTACTTGTATTTCTATTTCATTGCTAGATGTACATTGATGATGACATGCTCCAGTATTCTAGTTATTCCAGTATTTCTATTTCCAGTATATCCATGCTCGTCAGTATTTCTTATTGCTAGTTTTCATATCTGTCTTATATTTCTTTACACCGTACTATAGATTTTGTCAATATATGTGGAACTGCTGTTAGAGGTGTATTTTGTTTCAATCCTGACTGGATATTTTTTCCAGACTGTGACATAGAGGACTTGTTTCCGACATACTTGGAGACCGGATGTTATTGATTGCAGGTTAGACTATTTATTATTGTTTGGTCATGTCTTATATTTTATTGCTTGCTTCGATATCTCATTGTGCGTTAGGTTATGTGATTGAGTATATTCCATATTATATTATGATATATGTGTCTCCCTATGGTGTTGGATATTTCTGTGAGATTGATTAGATAGTATCATGACCTAGACAGCGTTCTGTCGCCGATGCTGCGGCGTAGGCTGGACGTACCCATGCTCTCGTTTCCCTATACCGGGTGCGGGTCATGACACATTTTTAGTGGTGGCCTATGCATGTCAGATTTCGTAAGTTGTGCGATGTCGTAGTAGTGCGACATCTTAGTTGTACTACTGCGTGCCTGCTATAGAATATAGGATATATGATACTAGGATGGGAGAGGATACTCAATCACAAAATTTTTTGAGAGATTCCTAGGACGACCCCTTGAGAATCTTATTATAATTTTCAATTTAAATCTTTTTCCTTGTTTCCGTCCGCTCTCGCTTGTTGTTATTGAACTTGATTCTTGTTGATCAGTTATTAAATTAAAATCTGGTATCATTGTTGAGTTTGATTCTTGTTGACCAGTTGTTAAATTTAATTCTTGGTATCGTTGTTGAGTTGATTTCATATCGAGATGAATTTTACGGACTAAAATTTACGGTATCATCTGATGACATATATTGATAAGGATAATGATAAAGGTAAAACGTCTACTTTGGTTATGAAACCTAGAGTTTATCGCAGCCATACTAGCTGTCGTGACGAGAACGTAGGAACCTGACTTGGATGTACATACTTAAGTTATAAAATTTAGAGTCTCTCGTAGCCATACCGGTTGGTGTGGTAAGGATTCTAGATGACATGATTATAGAGTTGCATACCTTAGTTACGGAACCTGTCGTTTATCGCATTTATGCTTATTGACGTGGCGAGGATTCTGAGTGTCATAATTTTTGACAGACGTGTATGATTATCAGGTTGTATCTTAAAATGGTTCTTAAAGTCTCATCTCAATACTTATCTATTTTGTTATTACAAGACTTTGTTCCATCGTTTGTTTTCTTTACTAGCAGTAGAAATACCTTCAGTCCTTAATCCAGTTCCTTTTTGAGCTTCTTTTCTTGAGGATCCTTATTAGTATGATAATTAGTGACTTGCAATTATGTCTGCGTCTTGTATTAGTGTTGACTGAGTGTGACTTGTTAGTTTGTAAGTGTTTCTTGGTTGGACATGTGAGCAGTAGGCATTAATCTAGAGTTAACCCATAGCATAGTACCTTGTAGCAATAGTTCTATGATAGGTGTGTTATAGTTAGTATTGGCACTATAGATAGAAGGAGAAAATAGTATCAGTAATGGTTCCAAGAGTTAGTATCAGAGTCAGCATACCCGTCCTGGATAGTCATAAATTTATGTAATTGGATGATCTATGCAAACAATTAAGTATCGAGGAATTGTATTAAAAATTAATGGAGCATGATATTCAATTTGATGGTTGATACTTGGGTGTATCAAGAGTAAATAAATGTATATGCATAAAGAGAATTTATGAGTGTGCCATAGTAGGAGGATACCCATAAGTATATAAGAGAGTGTGAGAGAATAAGAAAACATTGTACTAAGTAGTGAGACTTGTGTTACAGATAAAAGAAGAACCTTGATATGTGATTTGATCTGAGTGTACCGATATATGACTAATGATGAATGTACCACCTGATATTGAGACAAGTGATGTATTGGAAGCAATAGGTGAAAGAGTGCCTAGAAGGTATGTGCAGGATGCACAGTGGGTGATAAGTATCAGAAAATAAAAGTTCATGAAAGTGGAAGCATGAGTATTAGAAAATTCCAATGGTGTGTCATGGGTTGAGAAATATCAAGATGGATTATGTAAGGTATGAAGTGTATCATAGACTAGTGTAACAGTCTGTAAAAGATTTAAGAGAAGATACATATACATCAATCGAGATATGGAACCATATGCCGCCCATGAGAGCGAAGTGAAACATGTGTATTATATAAGTTATAACTAGTGCGAATGATCGTGAGTTCTAATAAGTGATGAGATGATCTAATGATGAAGCTAGTGTTACCATATCAATAGTGCTAATATTTCTATATCAAGGATTAGTGGAGCAAGGTGCTAATAACAGTAAGTACTTCGTGTGATGATAATTAGATTGGTGTATCAATTAATATAGATAGAAAATCATTGGAGAAAATACGTGTGACGATAACTTTGATTATTGGGAGTTATAGTGCAAGTAATCCGGGCAGTGCAAATTTCAGTACACATTTGAGGGGTGTAGACAATTAGTGTATTTGTATGTGTACCTTGAATGTTAGAGACTGTGAGTATTTATATGCATACTTGTGGATTTAAATTTATAATTTGAAGAGTGGAAATTGTAATTTTTAAGAATTTTTGGGGAGTTAAGATTTTATGTTATTAAAATTTTGAGGATTCAAATTCAATTCAATAAACATAGTCAAAGCTATAAAGATTTTAGAAGTGATCAAAAATTTTATTTCGATATTTTAGCATTTGACTTTTGAGGAAAGTATATGCATTTTATTTTAAATCATTCGAGAAGTAAATTTTGATGATTTTATTTTGAGAATAAAATTTTATGGTGGGTAAGAAATGTATAATAGTATATGAGTGGATGAAGTGCATGTGTAAGGATCTGTTGGTTTGAGCATGCTCGAGATAGTATTACAAACTAACTTGGGTGTCCATCTAGAGTTGTATTAGAGAGAGTAATACCTAGTATGGTGTGTTGCACTTGGTGTGCAGTTGAGTGATAAGAACAACTAGTATAAACAATTACAGTAGGTAGGAGAGCTAGCAGTGAGTGTGCTTGTAGTAGAAACAGTAATACCAAGGGATAGAGGTATCAAACTTTGGATGCATTATTAAACTATGGTTGTGTTAGAGATTCTTGGTATCAGATCTAGGTATCAATAGACAGGTGTATGAAATAAGGATGTATTCATGGATGTTTGTGGACTAATGATTAGTTGATATGGGCACCAGTGTACAAGGATAGGAATTAGTTAGTGAATGTGCCAGAGTTAAGTGTATATTAGAGATAGAAGATACTGTAGGTGATGTGTTAGCAAGTTCTGTTCTTTTCTTTCTTCTGATCCTTTTCCATCTGTTTGTTTAATTAATTTTCTAGTACCGTAGCATCTATCAATGACTTTCTTGCTAGAATATAGTTAGTAGTACATCCCGACATAGACTGCAATACCATGACAAAAGAGACCATAACCATGCATGTTTCATCTAGATTGCATATTTTATCTAGATTGTGTGTTGTATTGCGTGTTGTATGACTATAGGTAGACTTCTCTTAGACTTTGATTGTTGAGGGTTTGACCGTAGTGAAGAATTAATGAAGATGTTATGATTTGACAAAGAGAGACAATGTGCCTTAAATTTCGAGGATAAATATTTATTTAAATGAAGAGAGTTGAGAATTTAGTATAACAGAATTGACGATTGTTAAATCATAAATTTTTATAAAGATTGTGGCATGATTGAATGTCACTAACAGTTGAGGAAATTAAGAAAATTATCATTATATTTATTGGACTGCAAGTTACGAACTTATATTTCGAATGTTATATTTGAAGATTTTGCTAGTGTTATATTATTTGATTATTGTGTGGAAAAAAAATCGAGGATTAAGATCACTAATGGATTAAAAGTTTGAATTCAAATTTTTCGGATGAGATTTCCTAAATTTTATAAATATGCATTGACTGGATTTCAATTAAAGGATTGGATAGTAAATTTTGTATTTAGTGATTTACTCAAAATTTGAGGAGTAAGATGATTAATGGGTTAGTATTTGAATACAAACTTTTGGATGAGATTTTAAATTTTATAAATGTCCATTGATTGGATTTAAAATTAGAGGATTGGATATTAAATTTTTGAGTATTTAATTATTAACATCAAATTTTTGAGGAGTTTATGATACGATTGGAATTCCTTTTTTTTTAAATTTGAGGATTTTTCAAAAATATGATATCTATAGAATTATGAAAGTTGGTGAAATAACAATATGGGTTTGCTTCAGGATTATATGGTTTGATGAATTTAATTTTGATGGTGTAATAAAATAATGAATAAATACAACTGTTGAGGATCTTAAATTTTGAGGACGAAATTCTTTTAAGAAGGGTAGACTTGTCACTCCCACATTTTAGATTAGGGGTATTTTCGTCTTTTCATAATTAATGTATAAATGATTGTATAATATTTGAATTATAATTAATTACCGTGATTTTAATTGATTGTTGCGCCTTACCATTGCTTCGACATTTGGAGCGCTACCCTAGCCTTTGCCTTCCAACAAATTCTACATCCTTGTCATAGACATGCCAGACTATTATTTTGATCTTTGTGTGACTTATAATTATGTTCTCTTGTGCTTTATTTTAGCCGCACAATATTCGTCACGGACGTTTATTTTAAATTCGAATAAATTTAATTTTGTATCCTTGTGCGTTCAAATCGAAATTGGAGACACAATCTCGAAGCATTTTGAGCAACTCAAATTTGGGCAATATTCTATTCTGAGTCCTCTGTGTCCATGACACTTGTGTCCCACCTAATTTAGCCCCATGTACTCCTAATTAATCTTAGAACACCACTTATATTTCTTTCTAATTAAATTGGGGATACCAACTTTGACTAATCCCATTTTAACCCAATTTAATCCAAATATCCTATTCATTAAACCTATACACAACACACAACACCCCCTCACCCTACAAAACACCAAACACCAATCCGCCACTAATTTTTCATCATTTCATGTGTCTGTACAAATACCCAAATTTAAGGAGCCTATTTGCAAATGTCGCATTAGGTGTCAACACCCCATTGGTTCAAACCAAATGGAGAAGCCCTAATTCTTGACTAGTTAACCAACCCCTCTCCTTGTATAAATAATTTTTCCATGATCAGTCCTGACCACCCATTCAAAATGGGGCTTATCATCACCACACACTCTACATCACCCTCTCATATTTAATGTCTCTTCAATGCACCTTTCCCAAGCATGCCCTAATCCCCAAACCTTGGAAAACCCCCAACTCTCTTCCTCCTCCCTCCTCACAAACCCAACCGTACCATTTCCCTTTCTCTTCTCTTTTTCTCTTCTTCTTCCTTCTTCTTCTTCTTCTTCTTCTTCTTCTTCTTCTTCGCTTCTTCTCCTTCTCCTCTCTTTTTTTTTAAAAAAAATAGAGAAAAGGAAACCTCCTTCTCCGGCCCCAAGCTCCGGTCACCACCCGGCCACTCTTCCTCTTCCCTCCGCCTCAACCCGTTCGAGCCCGACCCCGGCGGCCAAACCCTTCCACCGCCAACTGCACCGGCCCTTCTCCTTCAGTCTCCAGTCGACTCGCCAGAGCTCACCATTGCACCTATATCCCGACCTGTCCTTCCTCAGCCCACCGTCTTCCCCGACGAGAAAGCAAGCTCTGTCTGCCATCACAACCCTCCCCCGCTCCTCCTCTAGTCTCCAGCAGCCACGCCTCCGTCTCCGGCCTCCCCCTAGCCGGAGAACTCGACCTGAGACCCAGTCCTCGCTGAGCCGACTGCCCCTCGCCTAACGCCAGAGCCCGCCGTGACTCGACCGGAGTCTCGACCCGACCTGCCTGAAGCGATCCCGACAGCCCGGAGCTCCCTACCCCTCCCATCTTCCCTGTCTTCCTTCCCCGCACGAACTCCTTCCACCACCACCATCGTCGACATCTCCCCGGCCGCCAGCACCTCCCACTAGCACCACCCTACCACCGCCAGTACCACCACCAGCATCACCACTTTCGTCATCGTCGCCTTCGTCGTCATCTTCGTCATTGTCATCGTCGCCTTCGTCGTCGTCATCAACCTCGTGGACACCGTCGCCATCGCCGACCTCGTGCACGTACACAGGTTCGCGCTCTTCCCTTGCTTATACGTACGCGTGTACATTTTTGGTGGGTGTATGTATATTGGTATGTGTTTGGTACATGTTAGTATGTTCGTATTGGTATATGTATATACATGTATATAGTGTATGTATTAAAATTGGTATATATATATATATAACTATAGTATATGCATATTTTCACTTGGTATATATTTACATATATATATATATATATATATATATATATATATATATATATATATATATAGTATATTCTCAAATTAGTATATATATACATACATAGTATATGTTAGTATGTATGGTACATGTATTAGTATAGGTTAAACGTATTTTAGTATATGTATATATAGTATGATTCTAAATTAGCATATATTCATATGTATATGTATTGTATAAAGTATTTCCTAGTATATATTTTATATTTGTACATATAGTATTAATTCTATTAAAAATATATGCGTATCGTATATCTCTCCCTAATATATGTTTATATATATACAAAGAATTAATTTTATTTAAAGTATATATATATATATACATATATCTATTATTTGTACCAAATGGATATTCATGTATATGTTAGTTAATGATATGTATAATTTGTCTATCTACTAGATGACCCAAGTGTGACCACATAGCATGTTAGCAGACTGTCATATGTACACCGACATACTGGCAAGACCGTATCATTGACTATCTGTCTTGCACAGTAATTTCAGACACGACACCGTGCAATCTGACACACTCTTGACCTTAGTTGACCAGAGTCATACATAGCGTAGCCCTGAGTCAGAGTATTTATAATTATTTGTTAGAGTAATATCTGATGCAATATTGTATTATATGATGTCTATAGGACTGTTGGATTGTTCAGACGACCTCGAAATCCGATATTGTTATTGCCAGCAGCAGGACCCCAGGCGAGTACATTCTCTGACAGTTTCTATTATGTTGATTATCTCTATAATTCTTGTTGTATAGCGTACATGACTCTGACACTGTCATTTACACGAGCTGGCATCATCGAGACCTGTCACGAGGAGTCGTGATTGGAATCCATCGTGCTAGCAGGGGAAAACGAGGAAATATTAGTAGCTTATGTGATCATACCCAACTTTACATGCATCATAGCTCACCCATACCTTACGTCGGTGCAGCCTGATCGTTACATGCCTCATCGCTGTTACATGTGGTTAGCCTGACTTTACAAGGATGATCGCTAATAAATGTAATGAGTCTTATCAGTCCCAAGCCGATCACATGATATGCTGATATTTCACACACTTAGTTTGATAATTCTTGACATGTATCTCTAGTATATTGATCTAGCATCTCCACATGTTCTAGTTATTGTTCTTGTACACACTTATATACCAGATCATTGTTCTTGCGTGTACTTGTATTTCTATTTCATTGCTAGATGTACATTGATGATGACATGCTCCAGTATTCCAGTTATTCCAGTATTTCTATTTCCAGTATATCCATGCTCGTCAGTATTTCTTATTGCTAGTTTTTATATTTGTCCTGTATTTCTTTATACTGTGCTATTGATTTTGTCAATATATGTGGATTTGCTGTTAGTGGTGTATTTCGTTCCAATCCTGACTGGATATTTTTTCCAGACTGTGACATAGAGGACTTGTTTTCGACATACTTGGAGACCGGATGTTATTGATTGCAGGTTAGACTATTTATTGTTGTTTGGTCTTGTCTTGTATTTTATTGCTTGCTTCGATATCTCATCGTGCTTTAGCTTATGTGATTGAGTATATTCCATATTATATTATGATATCTGTGTCTCCCTATGGTGTTGGATATTCCTGTAAGATTGATTAGATATTATCATGACCTAGACAGCGTTCTACCGCCGATACTGCGGCGTAGGCTAGACGTACCCATGCTCTCGTGCCCCTATACCGGGTGCGGGTCGTGACATTGCCAGAGGAAGCAATAGGTCCAGACTTTACTATATGGAAGGGAGCGCACATGGGGCACATGAGGTAAACGCAGCTACTGATGCGTCTACCGAGTTATGGCACAGGCGACTCAACCATATCAACGAGAAGGGGATGAGCTACTTGGTGAACAGGAAGGTGATTCCAAGATTGAAGTCTACAAAATTAGAGAGATACACGCGCTATTAGCGGGAAAGCAAAATATGGTATTTTCCAAAGTCACCCAAGTTCAAGGAAGCCGCCGTTGCTTGAGTTGATTCACCCGGATGTCTGCCGTCCTATGAAGGTAAAATCCATTGGTGATGCTTCTTATTTTGTAACATTTATTGATAACTGTTATAGGAAGATTTTGGCCTATGCCATAAAGACCAAGGATTAGGTGCTGCCCACTTCCAAAGAGTTTCATGCCTCTGTTGAAAGAGAGACGGGCAAGAAGCTGCTATATGCTCGGTCGGATAATGGCGGCGAGTATATCAGTCTCTTTGATGCTTATTGCTAAGAGCAAAGGATACGACACCAGAAGACTCCACCAAAAATATCGTAACTCAACGGTGTAGTGGAGTGCATGAACAGGACGCTGATGGAGAGTGTACGGTGTTTGCTGTCAGAAGCAAACTTGCCGGACAGCTATTTGGATGAGATATTTTACAAAGCTGCTTATGTTATTAATTTATCTCCTAGTGCTCCTTTGCAGGGTGATGTGCCTGACAAAGTATGGTACGACAAAGAGCCGTCATACAATTATTTGCGAGTGTTTGGTTGTAAGGCCTTCGTGCATGTACCGAAGGATGAGAGATCCAAACTTAAGCCGAAGACGAGGCGGTGCATCTTTGTCGGCTACGGTCGGAATGAGTTTGGCTATAGACTTTACGACCCAGTGGGAAGAAAGCTCTATAGAAGCAAGGATATGGTATTCGTCGAGGATCAGACCATGATTAACACTCAAGATTCCGAGATGTCTTCTGAGGCTGAGGAATTGCCTGAGTTAGAGTCATTTTCCTTCGAGCAGTTTCCTGAGGATATCGCAGAGGATCCAGTTATAGGAGAACTAGTACATGGAGTTGCTCCTAATCTTGATCATCAGCCTGCTAATGGTGGTCAGGGTTACCCTTAGGAGGATGAGCATGCCGAGAAGGCAGTTCCTGAAGGGGAGAAGATTTTTGATACACAGCCAGCACCAGTGGTTGTAAACCCCCTCAAATTATATTTTTGGTAGACTAGATATGGTTAAAATTTTTGGTTTAACATCAGGTTGTTTAAGGTTTAGAAATTAGGTGGCGTAGACTGGTTCTTTAATTTAAACCCTTGGTGTACTTTACCGTTGCTACAATAATTGGAGCCCAACAATAGCCTTTAATTTTCAATAAATTATTGCACTCTTGACCTGACAAGCCAACCTAGGCACAGGATATTTCTGCCACTCACAAACACACTCCCTTGTGCTCTAATTTAATTGTACAACTTTTCAGTCACGAATATTAATTCTTTAATCCTATGTCTCGTACCTATGTCGTTGCCATCGATTTGGGAAAACAAACTCATTCCGTTTCGCCAAACCAATTAAAGGGCCCAAGACTGACACCAAGCCTACACCGTACATGACCTTTGTGTCACTCCTAATTGAGACCCCATGTACTCCTATTTAATTTAATAGCACATATGATACTTTATTTAATTAAATTGGGGACACCAACTTAACCTAATCCCAACCTAACCCCAACTTAACCCAACACCCATTAATGAGGCCCATACAAAATACACAACACCCCCTCACCTTACAAAACACCAAATATCACTTCCTACACCAAATTCTTACCATTTTTTCTTTATGTACAAACACCCAAATGTTAATGGACTTAATGGCAAAAAGGGTGCTAGGTGTCACCATCCTATTGGTGAAGCCAATGAAGAAAACCCTCCCTCAACCTCACATGACTGGTTATGTCATTCTCTCTCTCCCCTTTACTATGTACAGCTTTTTCATGTTGAATCATGACCCTTGATTCAAATTCCTACACCATCACAACCACGCACCCACTCTATATTAACTCTCACACACAACCCTCCCCCCATATGTGGCCGACCCTAATCCCTAAAAAACTTAGGAATCCTCCCCCTCTCTCTCTCCTCCCTCTACTTATTCATTCACAGTCGATTCCCTCACCTCATCCCCATCCTCCTCCTTCTTCTTCTTCTTCTTCTTCTTCACGTCTTCTTCAACTCTCCTCCATACCCTCGCCTCCACCGCGGACCTCCCCCTCCGGCCAACCCGCTGTCTCCTATACCCTCGCCTCCACCACGGACCACCACCTCCGCCACTGCACTGGAGCTCGCAGCCACAACATCCCCACCGGAGCACCATCACAGCATCCACCTTCACTGCCTTTACCACCTTGACCACCTCCGCCACTGCAACACGACCCGCCACTGCCAACTCTCCCCCACGAACCACCTGCAGCTGCCACCTTCACCGCCTCCACCTTCACCGCCTTCACCACCTCGACCACTACCTCCACTGCCTCGTCGGAGCACCACCACCCCGACCTTCACCTCCAGCACCCCCCACGACCTTCACCTCCAACACCACCACTACGACCTTCACCTCCAGCACCACCTCCTGACCTTCACCTCCAACACCACCACCCCGACCTTCACCCCCAGCACCACCACCCCGACCTTCACCTCCAACACCACCACGACCTTTACCTTGCACCACCACCACAACCATCACCTCCAGCACCACCACCCTCACGTAGCCAAGCACCACCACCCTCACGCAGCCGAGCACCACCACCACCTCGGTCGACACGCGCACCACCCCTGCGGTCGACGCCATCCCTGACCGAAGTAGCAGCATCGCCGCTGCCACTACCCACAGCCACCTGGGTAACTCCTCATCCTTCTCCTTTTTGTGTAGTTATGTTTGTATGTGCTAAGAAAACCTAGTTAGGGTTAGGATTTCATAAATAAATCTCATGCATAATTTAATAAAAATTGTTAAGGTTAAATATTTTATATCAAATTATTGCGGTTATTTATATGCGAACTTGTTAATTTATAACAAATTATTTGAGGATAAATAAATATAGGAAATGCACATGTTGGGGATGTACCAATGAATTTCGGTGCGTTAGTGATGATATGAACGAGGATGAGCATAACTTGATTGACTGAAATCACTGTGATGAATATTTGGGGTTGGAGAATTTGTTTAAGGACGTTATACTGATTGTTAATCGTATTTGATGCAACGTTACCCTAGTCAACTTGAGTCAACCCTCTAGTTAGTATCTATGTGAGCTATATAACTAAGACAGAAGCCTATGCTAGAAGTGTTATCACCTCTTATTTTAGAATAGTATCGAGCTAGATTGTTAACTAATTTTATATTTCGTCTCTAGGTACTTCGGGATCCTCGAACTTGGACGTTGTACCGGAGTACCGCCTTCAGCATCCGGATCCAAACAAGTGTATATTGCCATCATGTATCTCAGTTCCAGATTTAGTGTTTATTTTGTCTATGCATTGTGTGCGCTTTGGATCAGAATCGTTACGTAGCGTCTGGGTCATATCCAGGTGCAGACCTTCGTTGGTAACGTCTAGTATCGATTGATAGATGTTCACGATACCTTGATGTACCTACTTGGTTATATCAGAATCCTAGGACACATTCAGACACCGTCATCGTTCTAGACTTCCTGTATCCTGATAGTGTCAGCATGACCGAAATTTGTGATGACTTTAGGGTCGTGATTGTTGATAGTTACTTTAGTATGACAAGACTATTAGATAGAGGTTCAGGTTCAACGAGCACCCGTTGACCGTATTGGGAGGGAAAGACAGTTACTAGACGTTTGGGCTACTTTGCACACGCTATATATATATATATATATATATATATATATATATATATATATATATATATATATATATATTTATGTAGAGATCCTGTATCTGGAGTCGTAGTATCACCCGTGGACTATGTGCTCGGAGCTACGGTACGCCCCATGTGTCTTTGTGCCTCGGAGCTACGGTTTTATATTTGGAAAGCCCACACGTCGAACATTGTCTTCAAAGTTGCGTCTCACTTAGGTGGTTATGCTAGATTACATCGGCGTAGCACATGTTTCTTTCTTTTATACTATGGCATAATATTTTTGTACCTTGTTATGTCCCTCTGAGGACCTGGTTCCCTTCCAGGCTTAGGCGACAAAGACTACCCGGAGGAGTACAGACCGGGTGTATATCCAGGAGTAGGACTTGTTGCAGAGGACGAGATCCTTCCTGAGGACTATATTTGATCTCTGGTAGTGACTTCACCCTGGGCCCCGTATCATTATCTAGTTTGCAGATACAGGCCCTAGTTATTTTACTATTTCCATTCATTCAGTATTTGTATTAGCGGGTTTGTTCCCGTGTGACTCTATTCGAATTTGTATTATGATACATTTCCAGTCTTATTTTCCTTCTGCACATTCGTAGATATGATTTCTCTATGTGTTCTATATTCAGATGTCTGTGGTTAAGATTTAGTTTTACTGTTTATGTTTTATATGTTGGGTTTTATCATTGTACTTTACAGCTTAGGTGCACTCCGTTGGGTCCATTAGATTGGGATGCCCGTCGAAGTGTACCCGCTGGCCATTGCCACATGGCTCAGTTCCTTATATTTGGAATTGGGGCATGATATGGTTTTTATGGTGGTCCATTTAGGTCCGATTTATATCGTCTTGGTTACCTGACTGTGCCAAACGAGCCTACAAATTAGGAATAGATATTAGGAATATCATCTATATGCTTCAGTACTTCACATGACACCTCTAATTCGATTTTATTTTTGCCAATTGCATCCTATTTAATTCCTAAACGTTGATCTTAAACATGACTTTTTTCAGAGTTATGAATCTCCGTAGCGGACGTGTCGCGCAGTCGGACTATGTTCCCCTTGACGCAGGGTCATCCGAGGAACCAGAACTGGAATATGTTCTTCTGTTGACCCCAGCTCCCTAGGGACAGTCATCTAGGTAGCCAGAGGTGCCTCCTGACGGGCACCAGACTCCGCCCCAGGCAGGTCATGAGGGCCAGATGACCGCAAGACAGGAGGAGCAACAGTTGCCCCCACCACCTCATTTCCTCCACAGATGCCATACATGCCTTTCCAACCAGGGCAACCCATGGACAGGCCGCAGATATTCCAGATGGTCTACGCTATGATGCTGGCCCAACAGCAGGTCCAATAGCAAGCCCAACAGTGCCAGGCTGAAACCTTGAGAGAGAGTATTATAACGGCTTTGGGATATGCGTTACCACTAGCTCACCAGTCGACGATGGGGTCTGTCATAGACTTCCATCGTATGATACTACTTCCATTTTCTAGCACGAAGGAGCCGACGAAGGTACACGCATGGCTTACCAGCATTCAACACCAGTTGGAGGCCACATATCTCCCGAGGCATAGATGGATGACCGCTGTCAGTATGCAGCTTAACGACAACGCTCATCACTGGTGGCTTTTAGAGGAGGAGCATTTAGGGCCCGATCGGGTCACATGGGAGGAGTTCTCTAGGCTCTTCCAGGAGATATATATTCCTTCCACTGCTAGAGCAGAACTTTGGGACAGGTTCTAAAACCTCAGGCATGGCAGTTTGACCATTGAGCAGTACAATGCTGAGTTCCTCCGTTTGAGCCATTTTGCACCGTACTTGATTCCGACTAAGGAGAAGAATGTCAAGAAGTTCTATGAAGGCCTGAGTTTTGAGCCGTAGAGATTTATTGGGTCTATAGCCCCCACCTCCTACTCCGAGGTTCTATTAGCAACTTGACGCCAGGATCGCATCAACAAGATGGAGGCCAGTCTGAAGCGCTCATGTGCATCGTCATCATCAGTTCGAGCTCCGCATGGAGGACCTGCAAAATGTCCCCTGGTACCGTAACAGCTGAGAGAAGCACCCTTGCAGGGACCAGTGATTCCCATATGCCATTACTGCGGCAAGAGGGGACACTTGTTGAGGAATTGTCGACGGAGGTTGGGAGTATGCCTGAGATATGGGTCTAACCAACATGCAGTCCAGGATTTCCCAGACTAGTGGACTCCAGTATCGATGGTTCATCGACCAGCCTTGCCAGCACCTAGGCCTTACCAGCAGCCTCCCGGACAGAGGCCGCCCTACGCAGGAGTTGGGGCACTGCGACCACCAGCACCAGGAGAAAATCAGAGGAGGCCACCCTTGGTCCCACTGGCAGTTCGATTCCAGTAGGCTCGACAGCAGCCGAGGGCACTAGCACCAGGGCATGGCCAGGCCTATGTGATGACCATTGAGGAGACAGAGATAGCTAGAGAGGTGATCGCATGTACTTTCTTAGTAGCTTCATTACCAACAGTAGTATTATTTGATTCTGGTGTCACACATTCTTTCATAGCTGCTAGTTTTGTTGCCACCCATAGAATAGCAACTGCATCCCTTCCGAAGATTAAGAGGATTCTTACGGGAGGTAAAATAGTACCAGTTAGCGACACATGTAGATCTTGTTCAGTAGTTGTTTGCGGGCGAGAGATGCGTGCCCGATTTCTAGTCTTCTCCATGCCGGACTATAACATTGTCCTAGGCATGGATTGGTTGAGCCAATACCACGCGACGCTAGATTGCCGACGTTGTTGCGTTATATTTAGGCCACCAGATTACCCTGAGTTTGAGTTTCTTCGGGGAGCCTGAAAGCATGGTGTCCAACCTACCTTAGCGGCACACATTGCAGAAGGTGAACCGGTGTACCCTCACTTTATATCAGAGTTTGAGAATGTGTTTTCAGAGAATCTTTCAGGCCTACCACCTGACAGAGAGATAGAGTTCACTATAGAGTTGACTCCCGAAGCCGAGCCAGTTAATTCTCCCATCTACAGACTAGCACCGAAGGAGTTGGTTGAGTTGAAGGTCCAAGTAGATGATCTTTTAGACAAGGGTTTCGATCGGGCTAGTATTTCTCTATAGGGAGCACCCATCTTATTTGTGTCGAAGAAGGACATGTCGGTACGTTTGTGTATCGATTACAGGATGCTAAATGCTGTAACGATAAAGAACAAGTACCCTTTACTATGCATCGATGATTTATTTGATCAGCTAAGTGGCACATGTGTATTCTCGAAGATCGATCTCAAATTCGGCTATCATCATATCAAGGCACGAAAGGAGGACATTCCGAAGACAGCTTTTTGGATGAAGTACGGACACTACGAGTTTTTAGTCATGCCATTTGGTTTAACCAATGCGCCAATAGTATTTATGAGCCTAATGAACAAGGTTTTTTACCACTACTTGGATAAGTTCGTAGTGGTATTTATTGACGATATCTTGGTGTATTCCAAGAGCCAGGAGGAGCACGAGGAGCATCTTAGGATCATGTTGGAGACACTGAGGCAGGAGAGGCTGTATGCCAAGCTCAACAAATGTGAGTTCTACTTGGATAGAGTACCATTCCTGGGTTACATAATTACTGGAGATGGACTATCAGTTGACCCAGAGAAGATCGCTGTAGTGGAGACGTGGCCTACCCCTACATCAGTTACGGAGGTTAGGAGTTTTCTCAGACTTGCTGGATATTATCGGAGGTTCATGAAAAACTTCTCAAGGATCGCTGCACCTATGACGCGACTGACGCATAAAGACGAGAAGTTTATCTAGACTGAGGAGTGTCAGACAGCTTTCGATGAGCTGAAGAAGCGTCTGACATCAGCACCGATTTTGACACTTCCTTCTGGATTTGGAGGATTTATGGTGTGTAGCGATGCATCTGGGAGCAGATTAGGATGTATACTGATGCAGCACGGCAAGGTGATAGCTTACGCATCGAGACAGCTGAGGGTTCATGAGAAGAACTATCCGACACACGATTTAGAGCTAGCTGCAATAATTTTTGCACTAAAGCTATGGCAACACTACCTTTATGGAGAGCGGGTTGAGATTTACACAGATCACAAAAGTCTGAAGTATGTCTACACTCAGAAGGAGCTCAAAATGAGAGAGAGGCATTGGCTAGAGTTGATGACAGACTATGATATTGAGTCACAGTACCACCATGGCAAGGCGAATGTTGTAGCAGATGCCTTAAGCAGGAAGCCCATGGCATACTTTTTGATGACTCAGCAATTGTTAGAGGATCTTCAGGAGCTCGGGATAGAGGTTGTAATGCTAAGAAAGGATGGACAGATGGCCAGTCTAGAGGTTCAGCCTACATTGGTTGAGAGAATCAAGGCAGCCCTGCCTACCGATGCAAAATTTTGACGACTGCGAGAGAGGACAGAGGCCGACATGCAGACGGGACTCCAGATTCACGAAGACGGAACATTGAGGTGTGGAGATCGCCTATACGTTCTGAGTGATGAACTACGCCAGAAGTTGATGACCGAGGCCTATAGCTCGATTTATTCTATTTATCCCTGGGGTACAAAGATGTACCAAGATTTGAGACAACACTATTAGTGGCATAAGATGAAGAGGGAGGTTGCGAGATTCGTGGAGAGATGTTTGGTCTGTCAACAAGTCAAGACCGAACATCAGAGGACTGCAGGACTATTGTAACCACTTCCCATTCCCGAGTAGAAGTGGGAGCACATTACCATGGACTTTGTCACAGGATTTTCGAGGAGCCCTAACGGGAAAGATGCAGTCTGGGTTGTCGTGGACTGACTCACCAAGTCGATGCATTTTTTGCCCTTCAAAGTTAGGCAGTCCACGGAGATATTGGCTGATATGTATATGAGGTAGATAGTATGACTACATGGAGTGCCTGTCAGCATTATATCGGATCTTGATTCCAGATTCATGTCATATTTCTGGTGGAGTATGCAGGAGAGTCTAGGAACTTGCCTCAAGTTCAGCATTGCATATCATCCAAAGACTGATGGTCAGTTAGAGCACACGATTCAGATACTAGAGGATATGTTGAGAGGGTGCATGAACGACTTTGGAGAATCTTGGGAGAACCATCTACACTTAGTGGAATTCTACTACAACAACAGCTACCAAGCAAGCATACAGATGGCACCTTATTAGGCACTGTATGGCAGGAAGTGTAGGTCACCGGAATGTTGGAGTGACGTGGGAGAGCGTCAGATACTTGGTCCTGTATTGGTGACACAGACAGTGGAGAAAGTTAAGCAGATTCAGGGCCACCTGCGCGCAGTACAGGACAAATAGAAGCATTGGGCAGATACACACTGTAGACCTTTGGAATTCAAGGAAGGTGACCATGTGTTTTTAAAGATATCGCCTACTTGTAGTACCATCAGATTTTAGGATAGAGGTAAGCTGAGTACGAGGCACATCGGACCTTTTGACATCTTGGAGCGAGTTGGCAAAGAGGCTTATCGTCTTGTATTGCCTCCATCATTAGAAGGAGTGCACGACGTATTTCATGTATCGCAGTTGAAAAGATACGTGGCAGACCCTAGCCACGTGCTCGATCATTCAGAGATTACAACCGGGCCCATTTTATCATATATGGAGCAGCCAGTGGGGATACTCAATCGCAATGAGAAATTTTGAGGGGACAGACTATTCGACTTGTCAGGGTTGCATGGAAGCATCATTCGCCAAGCGAGTCTACCTAGGAGCGCGAGAATTTCATTCGGCAGTATTTTTTGCATTTATTTGAGGACCGAGGTACGAATTTACGTACTGCATTCAATTATCTGTTAACTTTTTTTAAATTCTCGTAACTCTCATTCGTCCTTTACTTTTAATTTTGGGGACGAAATTCTTCTAAGTTGGGAAGGATGTAAACCCCCTCAAATTATATTTTTTGTAGACTAAATATGGTTAGAAATTTTGGTTTAGCATCAGGTTGTTTAAGATTTAAAAATTAAGTGGCGTAGACTGGTTCTTTAATTTAAACCCTTGGTGCACCTTACCGTTGCTACAATAATTGGAGCCCAATAATAGCCTTTAATTTCCAACAAATTATTGCACTCTTGACCTGACAAGCCAACCTAGGCACCAGATATTTCTGTCACTCACAAACACACTCCCTTGTGCTCTAATTTAATTGCATAATTTTTCAGTCATAAAAATCAATTCTTTAATTCTATGTCATGTACCTATGTCGTAGCCATCGATTTGGGGACACAAACTCAATCCGTTTCGTCGAACCAATTAAAGGGTCCAAGACTGACACCAAGCCTACACCGTACATGACCTTTGTGTCACTCCTAATTGAGATCCAATGTACTCCCATTTAATTTAATAGCACATATGACACTTTATTTAATTAAATTGGGGACACCAACTTAACCTAATCCCAACCTAACCCCAACTTAACCCAATACCCATTCATGAGGCCCATACAAAATACACAACACTACCTTACCCTACAAAATACTAAACACCACTTCCTACACCAAATCCTCACTATTTTTCCTTCATATGCAAACACCCAAATGTTAAGGGGCTAAATGGCAAAAAGGGTGATAGGTGTCACCATCCTATTGGTGAAAGCCAATAAAGAAAACCCTCCCTCAACCTCACACCGGTCATGTCATTCTCTCTCTCCCCTTTGCTATGTACAACTTTTTCATGTTGAATCATGACCCTTGATTCAAATTTCTACACCATCACAACCACACACCTACTCTATATTAACTCTCACACACAACCCTCCCCCCACATGTGGCCGAACATAATCCCTAAAAAACCTAGGAATCCTCCCATCTCTCTCACTCCTCCCTCTACTTATTTATTCACAGCCGATTCCCTCACCTCCTTCTTCTTCTTCTTCTTCTTCTTCTTCACTTCTTCAACTCTCCTCTTACACCCTCGCCTCCACCGCTGACCACCCCCTTCGGCCAACCCGCTGTCTCCTACACCCTCGCCTCCACCACGGACCACCACCTCCCCCACTGCATCGGTGCCCGCAGCCACAGCATCCCCACCGGAGCACCATCACAGCAACCACCTTCACTGCCTTTACCACCTCGACCACTAACTCCACTGCCTCATCGGAGCACCACAACCCCAACCTTCACCTCCAACACCACCATGACCTTCACCACCAGCACCACCACGACCTTCACCTCCAGCACCCCCACCACGACCTTCACCACCAGCAACACCACCCCGACCTTCACCACCAACACCACCACGACCTTCACCTCCAACACCATCACCCCATCCTTTACCTCCAGCACCGCCACGACCTTCACCTCCAGCACCACCACGACCTTCACCTCCACCACCACCACCACGACCATCACCTCCAGCACCACCACCCTCACGTAGCCGAGCACCACCACCCTCACGCAGCCGAGCACCACCACCACCTCGGCCGATACGCGCACCACCCCTGCGGTCGACGCCATCCCTGACCGAAGTTGCAGCACCGCCGCTGCCACTACCCGCAGCCACCTGGGTAACTCCTCATCCTTCTCCTTTTTGTGTAGTTATGTTTGTATATGCTAAGGAATCCTAGTTAGGGTTAGGGTTTCATAAATAAATCCCTTGCATAATTTAATAGAAATTGTTAAGGTTAAATATATATATATAATAGTTTTATATCGAATTATTGCGGTTATTTATATGCAAAATTGTTAATTTATAACAAATTATTTGAGGATAAATAAATATGAGAAATATACATGTTGGGGAAGTACCAATAAATTTTGGTACGTTAGTGATGATTGAACGAGGATGAACATAACTTGATTGACTGAAATCACTGTGGTGAATATTTGGGGTTGGAGATTTTGTTTGAGGACGTTATACTGATTGTTGATCATATTTGATGCAACGTTACCCTAGTCAACTTAGGTCAACCCTCTAGTTAGTATCTATGTGAGCTATGTAACTAAGACAGAAGCCTATGCTAGATGTGTTGTCACCTCTTATTTTAGAATAGTATCGAGCTAGATTATTAATTAATATTATATATCGTCTCTAGGTACTTTGGGATACTTGGACTTGGACGTTGTACCGGAACCCCGCCTTCAGCATCCGGATCCAAGCAAGTGTACCTTGCCATCCTGTATCTTAGTTCCAGATTTAGTATTTATTTTATCTATGCATTGTGTGCGCTTTGGATCAGAATCGTTACTTAGCGTCCGGGTCATATCCGGGTGCAGACGTTCATTAGTAACGTCAAGTATCGATTGATAGATGTTCGTGATACCTTGATGTACCTACTTGGTTACATTGGAATCCTAGGACACATTCAGACACCGTCATCGTGCCAGACTTCCTATATCCTGATAGTGTCAGCATGACCAAAATCTGTAATGACTTTAGGGTCATAATTGTTGATAGTTACATCAGTATGACGAGACTGTTAGATAGAGGTTCAGGTTCAGCGAGCACTCGTTGACAGTATTGGGAGGGAAGACAATTACTAGACGTTTGGGCTACTTTGCACGCGCTATATATATATATATATATATATATATATATATATATATATATATATATATATATATATTCCTATTTATGTATAGATCCTGTATCCTGAGTCGTAGTATCACCCGTGTGACTCTGTGCTCGAAGCTACGGTACGCCCCATGTGTCTCTGTGCCTCGGAGCTATGGTTTTATATTTGGAAAGCCCATGCGTCAAACATTGTCTTCAAAGTTGTGTCTCACTTAGGTGGTTATGCTAGATTACACCGGCGTAGCACATATTTCTTTCTGTTATACTATGGCACACTGTAAAATCCCCTTCCTAGAAAATCATATATACCCTTTTATTTATTAATTATTAATTAAATTGTAGTAATTAGGTCTAAATAGGAGAAATATATTTTTAATAATTTTTATGTTAGGTGTTCGGGCACTTAGATGACTTATGGGACCATCAGGAATTTTTCGGAATTTATTTCATGTAGGAGACCCCTTGAGCACTTGCTAGCCTAACGGTGTGCAATATCCAAATCTATAAATTTTCTTATGTGTATATCTATATATATATATATATATACAAATATATATATGTATATATATATTTAATAAGAAAAGAAAAGATTAAGAAAAGAAAAAATAAATAAAAATAAACAATTAAAAATATTACTAATAACCCATTCTAGCAAAACTATAACCAAACCATTACCATTCCCATACTACACCACAGCAGCATTATAACTACCAAGCCAAGCCCTTTGGCTGCATGTGAACGCGCCCCCCCCCTTTTGTTTGCTCACAGCAAACATAGGTAATCCCACGTTGAGCCCGACCCACTATCCTCTCTCTCCCTATTCTTATATATAAATATATATATAGTTAGCTCTCATAAAACCCTAACCTAAAACTCCAGACTTCCTCTTCCCATCTAGAGCCGTCACCGCAGTCAGAGAAGCCCCGTCAAGCCATCCAACCATCCCGTCGACGCCGACATCGCGCCCTGCAGTTTTCCACTCGAAGCACCTTCGCTCCGGCGTAATTTTCTGTCGACTCGTTCGACCAAATGCTGTTCCGTCTTCATAGGTATGATCATCCCTTAACCCTCTCCAATATTCATTTTATAGCCAACCTCGGAAAATGTGTGCCCCTAGGTGAAAAACAGCGTCCAAAGTGGACGGACAAACCCAATTCTGGAATCGCAGAATTCCAGAATGACCACCCATATTGCCGAGTTTGTATCTCCCACCACAAAGATCCAAATTTGGTGATTCTTTTTGATACCCGTAGAATTCTTAACCTAGTTTATTTTCTGTTAAATAATCCTATGCTATTAGTCGCTGTGGACATAGTTAAATTCGTCACAAAACTGCGCACACCCACTTTTTCCGGTTTTCCAAAAGTTGGAAAATGGAGCGCGCCCCGCCAAACGGGACCGCCCCGCCGTGTGCCAAGTGTACCGAATGGTGCACGCAGCATAATTGGAAATGTAAAAATTCGTGGGGACTGATTCGGACGCGTGTACGCGCTGGAATCAGGCCGTATCAGCGGACACATTTCGTGTCACAATTTTTGTGGAACTCGCACGTATTTTGTGCACGCTTGTCAGATTGCGACGAAACTTGCGCCACTGGACTCGTGGTAACGCGCTGGTCCTGTGACCCAAATTTTACGCAATTCTGAGACGGTTGACCAAATCGCCAATTGGCGGGCCCCACAGTTGACTTTTGGACCAAATAGTGTTCGGCTCATCGGAATCCATATTTGGACATACCGTTGGGTTCGTATTGACATTTAGAGTTGTTTGACCTATAGTTTGTCCCATTTAGAGACTGTTACCCTCGGCACGCTTTTCGGTGCAAGGTGGGCCACACGTGGACCCCACTTTTGCTCGAAATTATGGTTTTGCCCCTGTGTCTAAATTGGACGAAAGGAAAGTACTTTCTAGCTATTTTGCTTATTTTGGGAATGTTGGTGATATCTATTTCAGCATCCGGAGACATTTGTTCTGAGGCCATAGCTTCTGGTCCTGTGTATTGGACATCTAGACGTGACATTTTGCAGTTTCTTACCAGGCAAGTATACCTTGCCATTGTACTGTTATTTATGTTCCATATGTTGCATGCATCTTTACTTTCTGTCCTTAGTTCATATATTTTAATTGTTATATAAAATGTGCGCGACGGTAACGTCGCAATATGTTTTTATTTATGTATTGCATTGACCCTGTTCATGAGACTACCCCATTATCATATAGTATCATTAGGTTCATTTGGCCGTGACACATATTTTTACACGAGTTATGAGTCTCATATAGATCACGGACTGCGTGACAGGTCTGGCCTCCTGTACGTATGAACCGTGCGTTAGGAATAACTGCTGTTAGAAACTTTGCATGCTAGTAGACTTGGCAGTTATTAGAGGTGTTATCGTGTCATGGATATGACATGCTTAGAGCATGGGGTGGGGAGAGCAACAAGTACCGCATTTGAGCTCCTTTGCACTTTCTCCTGTACGCCCGGATTCTCCGCTGGAGATACGGGTCATGATGACCACTATATATTAAATACTATCAGGCGGGCCACCGGCGTTCAAAAGACGACGTGCCTTTTAGGCCCCTGGATCTTCAAAAGAGAACCATGCCAAATTCTAGTTTTCAGCCAGATAGCTCACTTGTGGGGAAAGTTGTTCTTAACTGCATTCACTTTAGACGGTTAGGCGACCCCTTTGGATATTTATTTCAGTACTTTATTGGCGTGTGTTTAAGTATACTTGTTATGTCCCTCTGAGGACCTGGTCCGCTGCCAGGTGTACCTGTTTTTGAGTATTTGCAGAAGCACAGATGTGGAAGGATATAGATGCTTCGTGGATGTCTTCTCTTCGAGCCATGATTGGTAGCTGGTGCTTATATTGTTTGAGTGAGTTGCACTTATATTGTATTTACTTTTCCATTTGAGTTGGTAGTGGATTTGTTTTCACCCAACTATCATCCTTAGATACTTCTTGTTGAGATCTAGTTTCATAGATAGTGATTATTTATTTCTATATGATTTTGGTGGATGAGATTTAGATTTTACCCCGTGACTTGTATTACAGTTTCACCACTTGTGGATTTGATATTCATAAAACAGCGTACGTATGGATTTGGTTTCCATTATTGGAGTTGCCATATCCATGCGGCTGGCATGCTTACGTGTCCTAGTCCTACGTATTTTTGGGACTGGGGCGTGACATATTTTTGTGGTGGCCCATGCAGGTCCAGAGCATATTGTCTCGGTTACGTTACTGTACCGAACAAGCCTGCACCTAGGACTAGAGTATAGGATCTCATCCACAGTTGACTATGATTCATCTTCCTCCTCTCTGTTCTATTCGAACAATTATATCCTGCTTGGTTCCTGTTCTTCCCTAATAAGTTCCTTGAGTATATTTTGCCTTCTGCTAGAATATAGAAGTTCTTGTTGTTAGATGATAAGTAGGATAACCTTCCTATTAAGAGTACAACTAGAGTGTTGACACACCACTAAGTTTAGAATATCTAGTGAACCCTAGAATTCCTTATCTTTTGATTAGTATACCATTACCCCTGATGTATTATGAAGACTTGAGAGTAGTATAGACACTACTAGAGCTAGTTAAAAGTTTACCATAATGTTTGACCCTAGCATTGAGGAACCAATAGAAAACCAAAATTTAATATTAGGACTGAACCTAACCTTCATAGTTATATAAGTATTGGAGAACTATAAATTTAGATTCTTGTCTTGAGATAAGCAGGCAGTACCTTAGAAAGTCAAGAGCAATGCATAGAATATTTTCCTAATCATACCTCAAACACAGAGACTAGTATACCCCTTTCCCTTGAAAAACCATGATGCTATCTAGAGTCCTCCATTTAATTTCATATATTTGTTCCTCTGAAACCCTAGAGCTCGCTATTTGTGTGACGACTAATCATGTTTTCTCTTCTTCGTCTTTTAACTCGTGCCACCTGCCACCTCTGATCATAGACCAAGTGATTATACTCTATGATAGGATATATAGTTTGCTATAGTCATAGTTGTAATCTTGAATTTTGAATTGTGTACCTTATAGCTAGAACCTGATAGTTGAGTTATTCAATTAGATTGTGATGATTACCCCTAGTTGTAGACCACATGATTTGTACCCCACCTCGATACAAGTTAGATCCCTTTCCCCTTAATGGCTAGTAACTCTTCTATTCTTACTATTTATACATATTCTATGAGCACTATGATTAAGACTTAAGGTAACCCTTACCTATATAATGCAATATGAGACCCTAATAAGTACCAAGATCTTTCCTTATATATCCTAATAAGAGTTTCTGTTTTATTTACATGTGCAAGATTATTTTGTAGGATCCTCTTAAGACTGTCACAGTATTAGTTTAATTCTTTTAAGTTGGGTGGTATACCTCACAACCTAGTATCACATAGTCCACTTGACCCATCGAGGTAGTGTAACCGAATGACATTAATTGTATGCTAGCATTAGACGACAGTGTTTATTCAGACGGTAGAATTTAGAGGTCCATGCCCTATTTGGTCGACTAGCGACTTAGACAAGGAGGTTGTATGATAACTGTAGAGATTGTAGAGTCTTTTGTTATTATTGCTTATGCTGTTTTTGTTTTTGCAAACTTGAATTCTTTGTAACTTCTCTCATCATAATCCAGCGTTATATTTTTTTTTTGTGCTACCTCGAATTATGCTGCTATTATAGCCTAGTTTTTGCAAGCTTATTCTTTATCGAGCTTGTTCATGACATATGTATTATTGGGTATATACATTAATACATTTCAGAATCAGTGTATTAAGGTCTAGCTAACCTTAGTGTGCTTGGTTCGCCTTCGCATAACTACTTTACGTGGATTGAGATATGTAGTAATTAGTAGACGAATATACTTGCCCTAGGCATGTCTGACATATCATATCAGTTACATAACTGTACTAATACGAACAGGCAAACAAAGGATTACCAAAATAGGGTTTCAATCCACAACTGCTTTGACAATCCCCAATTAAATTCTTTAAACGCCTTGATCCCAATACTTCTATACTATTACGCTGCCCTTGAACTCTTTATTATTGATCTTCGTCTTCCCTTATTATGTGATATGATCAGCGTTGAGGTTTCGAGGATTGAACGACATGAGTAAATAAATTAAGGGATATTTTCTTAAGGTATATAGCCTTAGGTGATAGGTGGATAAATTCTAAGTTGGGTAGTAGTGCATTGTCAACTCAGGAGGAATTTCTCTTAGATTATGATCGGGTAAGATTAGATTGGGAGAGGTTCAAGCCATTATAATTTTGAGAAATTTAGAAGGATGACTAAGATGATGAGGATCAATGAATTGATATTGAGGACCCAATATTTATACCTTAAGTGCATGAGTTAAATTTTGAACAATGAAGGTAGAATCACCAATTTGAATTTAGAGGGTAAATATAGAAATTCAGACTTGAATAGGGGGGACTGCATTTAAATTATTTTTCAATTTGGTGAATTAAATTAAGAATTAAAATTTTGGTTGGACGATCTATTTGAAATAATGATGATGTGAATGGAATTTAAAGAGTTGAGGCATACAAAATTTTATAAGTGAAAATGGGAATATATTGGACTCAAACCACTTCTAAAGGAGATTATGATAGTTAGAGATCGTGAGGTAAAAGTTATATAAGTATGTAAATCTTGGAGATGTTATGTGGATATGGATAATTTGAAACGAGGGGAGAAGAGATATCCATAGGTTAAAATTTGATTGGAGCAGTGGTCATCTTAACCTAGAAGTGATTGCCATGGATATGATTCGGATTTTAGTTATCGCAAGAAGATTGCGACTGACTTGCCTTATTGTACATAAAGGATTAACCGCTTCTGCCTTATTTCAATTTTGAGGACGACATTATTTTAAGTTCGGCAGATTGTGAACCCCTCACCCAAAAATTGACCTACTCGACTTAGGTAGTGAGACTAAGGTTAGCTGAGTCCAGTTAGAGATAGAACACGACATTTTATTTTACAATAGTGATATCACTTGACACGCCTTACCATGCTCCGATAATTGGAGCACTACACTAGCCACTGCCTTCCTACAAATTCTATACCCTTATCCTAGACATGCCCATCATCCAATTCTTATCTTTGTGCAATTTTCAAATTATTGGACGCTTTTATGCAAAAGAGCATTTATGTGCCCACACCATTGGACATGACACATGAAGAAACCTATTTTTCGCTCATATGGATTTTTCCATGATTTTTTTTGGGATGTGCAACGTGCAACATCGCCCACCCCTTTAAACCTAGCCTTGCATTTTAAACAATGCAAATCTTATACCATCCTTGCATTCTATCGTGGCTTAATTTTAATTTCGAGGACAAAATTTTTACAAGTTGGGTAGAATGTAAAACCCCCTTCCTAGAAAATTGTATATACCCTTTTATTTATTAATTATTAATTAAATTATAGTAATTAGGTCTAAATAGGAGAAATAGATTTTTAATAATTTTTATGTTAGGTGTTCGGGCACTTAGATGACTTATGGGACCATCAGGAATTTTTCGGAATTTATTTCATGTAGGAGACCCCTTGAGCAGTTGCTAGCCTAACGATGTGCAATATCCAAATCTATAAATTTTCTTATGTGTATATCTATATATATATATATATATATATATATACAAATATATATATGTATATATATATTTAATAAGAAAAGAAAAGATTAAGAAAAGAAAAAAAAATAAACTATTAAAAATATTACTAATAACCCATTCTAGCAAAACTATAACCAAACCATTACCATTCCCATACTACACCACAGCAGCATTATAACTACCAAGCCAAGCCCTTTGGCTGCATGTGAACGCGCCCCCCCCCCCCCCTTTTGTTTGCTCACAGCAAACATAGGTAATCTCACGTTGAGCCCGACCCACTATCCTCTCTCTCCCTATTCTTATATATAAATATATATATAGTTAGCTCTCATAAAACCCTAACCTAAAACTCCAGACTTCCTCTTCCCATCTAGAGCCGTCACCGCAGTCAGAGAAGCCCCGTCAAGCCATCCAACCATCCCGTCAACGCCGACATCGCGCCCTGCAGTTTTCCACTCGAAGCACCTTCGCTCCGGCGTGATTTTTCGTCGACTCGCTCGACCAAACGATGTTCCGTCTTCATAGGTATGATCATCCCTTAACCCTCTCCAATATTCATTTTATAGCCCACCTAGGAAAACGTGTGCCCCTAGGTGAAAAATAGCGTCCAAAGTGGACGGACAAACCCAATTCTGGAATCGCAGAATTCCAGAATGACCACCCATATTGCCGAGTTCAAATCTCCCACCACAGAGATCCGAATTCGGTGATTCTTTTTGATACCCGTAGAATTCTTAACCTAGTTTATTTTCTGTTAAATAACCCTATGCTATTAGTCGCTGTGGACATAGTTAAATTTGTCACAAAACTGCGCACACCCACTTTTTCTGCTTTTCAAAAAGTTGGAAAACGGAGCGCGCCCCGCCAAACGGGACCGCCCCGCCGTGTGCCAAGTGTACCAAATGGTGCACGCAGCATAATTGGACATGTAAAAATTTGTGGGGACTGATTCGGACGCGTGTACGCGCCGAAATCAGGCCGTATCCGCGGACACATTTCGTATCGCAATTTTTGTAGAACTCGCACGTATTTTGTGCACGCTTGTCAGATTGCGACAAAACTTACGCCACTGGACTCATGGTAACGCGCTGGTCCTGTGACCCAAATTTTATACGATTCTGAGACGGTTGACCAAATCGCCAATTGGCGGGCCCCACAGTTGACTTTTGGACCAAATAGTGTTCGGCTTATCGGAATCCACATTTGGACATACCGTTGGGTTCGTATTGACATTTAGAGTTGTTTGACCTATAGTTTGTCCCATTTAGAGACTGTTACCCTCGGCATGCTTTTCGGTGCAAGGTGGGCCACACGTGGACCCTACTTTTGCCCGAAATTACGGTTTTGCCCCTGTGTCCAAATTGGACGAAAGGGAAGTGCTTTCTAGCTATTTTACTTATTTTGGGAATGTTGTTGATATCTATTTCAGCATCCGGAGACATTTGTTCTGAGGCCATAGCTTCTGGTCCTGTGTATTGGACATCTAGACGTGACATTTTGCAGTTTCTTACCAGGCAAGTATACCTTGCCATTGTACTGTTATTTATGTTCCATATGTTGCATGCATCTTTACTTTCTGTCCTTAGTTCATATATTTTAATTGTTATATAAAATGTGCGCGACGGTGACGTCGCAATATGTTTTTATTTATGTATTGCATTGACCCTGTTCATGAGACTACCCCATTATCATATAGTATCATTAGATTTATTTGGCCGTGACACATATTTTTACACGAGTTGTGAGTCTCATATAGATCACGGACTGCGTGACAGGTCTGGCCTCCTGTACGTATGAACCGTGCGTTAGGAATAACTGCTGTTAGAAACTTTACATGCTAGTAGACTTGGCAGTTATTAGAGGTGTTATCGTGTCATGGATATGACATGCTTAGAGCATGGGGTGGGGAGAACAACAAGTACCGCATTTGAGCTCCTTTGCACTTTCTTCTGTACGCCCGAATTCTCCGCTGGAGATACGGGTCATGATGACCACTATATATTATGTACTATCAGGCGGGCCACCGGCGTTCAAAAGACGACGTGCCTTTTAGGCCCCTGGATCTTCAAAAGAGAACCATGCCAAATCCCAGTTTTCAGCCAGATAGCTCACTTGTGGGGAAAGTTGTTCTTAACTGCATTCACTTTAGACGGTTAGGCGACCCCTTTGGATATTTATTTCAGTACTTTATTGGCGTGTGTTTAAGTATACTTGTTATGTCCCTCTGAGGACCTGGTCCGCTGCCAGGTGTACCTATTTTTGAGTATTTGCAGGAGCACAGATGTGGAAGGATATAGATGCTTCGTGGATGTCTTCTCTTTGAGCCGTGATTGGTAGCTGGTGCTTATATTGTTTGAGTGAGTTGCACTTATATTGTATTTACTTTTCCATTTGAGTTGGTAGTGGATTTGTTTCCACTCAACTATCATCCTTAGATACTTCTTGTTGAGATCTAGTTTCATAGATACTGATTATTTATTTCTATATGATTTTGGTGGATGAGATTTAGATTTTACCCCGTGACTTGTATTACAGTTTCACCACTTGTGGATTTGATATTCATAAAACAGCGTACGTATGGATTTGGTTTCCATTATTGGAGTTGCCATATCCATGCAGCTGGCATGCTTACGTGTCCTAGTCCTACGTATTTTTGGGACTGGGGCGTGACACACACAGTTTTTGTACCTTGTTACGTCCTCTGAGGACCTGGTTCCCTTTCAGGCTTAGGCGAGGAGGACTACCCGGAGGAGTACGGATCAGGTGTATATCTAGGAGCAGGACTTGTTGTAAAGGACGAGATCCTTCCCAAGGACTACGTTTGATCTCTGGTAGTGACTTTACCCTGGGCCCGATATTATTATCTAGTTTACAGATACCGACCCTAGTTATCTTACTGTTTTCATTCATTTAGTATTTGTATTAGCGGTTTATTCCCGTGTGACTCTATTCGTATTTATATTATGATACATTTCTAGTGTTATTTTTTTTCTACACATTTGTAGATATAATTTATCTATGTGTTCTATATTCAGATGTCTGTGGATGAGGTTTAGTTTTACTGTTTATGTTTTATATGTTAGATTTTATCATTGTACTTTACAGCTTAGGTGCACTCCGTCGGGTCCATTAGATTAGGATGCCCGTAGAAGTGTACTCGCTGGCCATTGCCATGTGGCTCAGTTTCTTATATTTGGAACTGGGGCATGATAGTGGTTCCGTTGAGGAGAAGCGACAGAGAGCGTCAACCATCTATGAGATACTCACCGGGTGAGTATGTGCAACTAACTAACGGGCGAGAGCCCAAAAGTATTGCAGAGGCTATGGAAGACGTGCACATGTAGGAGTGGATGGAGGTATCACAGAAGGTAATCTAGAAATATACTAACCAATGCTAACTAGTGCTTATCTACATATCTCTCTCTCATATATATATTTATAACTTACTAACAACCAATATATATATATATATATATATATATATATATATATATATATATATATATATATATATATATATATATATATGCTAGGGCCGGCCACCTCTAGGGTTAGGATTAGTTGTTTACAATGTCTAAAATATCCTCCAAGTTGTCATGAGGAGTTATTTAATAAAGGGGGTTTAACTAAGAGGCTTTCTAATTTAATTACAAGGGGTTATTGACTCATTCCCTCTTTTATAACTAGTCAACCATGACTAAACGAAATGTGTTGCACTAATGGCCATGATCTGGTACGGTTGCCAAAGAGCAAGAAGGTTTTAAAAAATCGATGGATGTTTAAAGTGAAGCAGACAGATGATGCCAATCGCCCTCGATACAAAGCTAGGTTGGTAGTTAAAGAATACGGTCAGCAAAAATGTATAAATTATGATGAGATCTTTTCTTCAGTCGTCAAGCAATCATCTATTTCGGTGGAGCTAGCATTGGCAGCCAGCTTCGACTTAGAGGTCGAGCAGATGGACGTGAAGACGATATTCCTCCACGGGATCTTGAGGAGGAGTTAAACATGGAGCAGCCAGAGAAATTCTTGGGATTGAGATCAGCCGAGAGAGGGAGAGAGAGTCCAAGCTGTTACACTTGTCCCCAAAAAAGTACATTTATTGGGTACTTCAACGTTTCGGGATGGATGGGTCAAAGAAAGTGAGTAACCCCCTTGTGGCTCACTTTAAGTTCACTGAGGAGCAGTGTCCATCTACCGAGGATGAGAAGGAAGATATGGAGCGAGTTCCATATGCCTCAACTGTGGGAAGTCTCATGTATTCTATGGTGTGTACAAGGTCATACATCGCTCACGCAGTTGGCACAGTTAGCAGGTATCTTTCCAATCCTAGAAGGGTATATTGGAGTACGGTTAAGTGGATCTTACGATACCTTCAGGGTACTGCCGATTGGAGACTTTATTTTGGTAGTGACGAGCCGAAGCTGGTTGGATATATTGACGCTGATATGGCTGGAGATATAAACAAAAGGTGATCGACTTTGGGCTATGTGATGATGTTTGTTGGTGAAGAGATATCGTGGCAGTCGCGCTTGCAGAAGTGTGTTGCTTTGTCGACGACAGAGGCATAGTACATTGCGGTGACGGAGGCTTTCAAGGAGTTGCCGTGGATGAAGAAGATGTTGCAGGAAATGAGACTAAAGCAAGAGCAGTATCCTTTGCTTTGTGATAGCCAGAGTGCAATTCATCTAGTGAAGAATCATACATTTTATAGCCGATCTAAGCACATTGATACTCGGTATCATTGGATACGGAATGTGGTTGATAAGAAGGAAGTGACGCTTGAGAAGGTTCATATAGATGACAATGGAGCAGACATATCCACAATGATTCTTCTAAGGGAAAAATTGATTACCGCAGGCGGATCATCGGGATGACGACCCCATCCACGTATTTATGAAGGGAGAGATTTGTTAGAGTGGGTAGGATTTCCAACCTATGTGGAGAACACCTTAGAGTGCGATGAGCATCGTCTGTGTGTCAGAGAAGCTCGAGGAGACGACGAGGGCAATTCGAGAAGTCAGAGAAGCTCGGGAGCAGCAAACAGGGGAGTGGGGTCTGTTGAAAACAAGCCTACTGAGTTCGGACCGAACTCAGTTTCCCAGGCCGACTTCGGACCGAACTCGATTTTCCAGGTTGAGTTCGGGCAGAACTTGATCTGGGTGCTTCAGAAGCTCCAGAGAGCCGCTGTTTCGTTTATTCGTAAATCACCGGCTTAGGCCGAATTCGGTCGACGGACTGAACAAAAATTTTGAGGTGTTTTATACACCGTTGGATCATATCCTATGGTTCAGGTTGGTTGCAAGATTATGGAGTATAAGTTAGGTTTTTTCTAAACCTAATATATGCAACAAGGAAAGAAAAAGGAGGCAAGAGTGTTATTTTAACTTTAGAAAGGAGAAAGAAGGATTCGAGGCCGTTTTGGAGGAAGAGATCAATTTTGGATAATTTTTTATTAACTTCTATCTTCGTTGTGTAATCTATTTTCTATTACTAAGTGTGTTGAAATCCATGTTGGATTAGGAGAAGCATGCAGAGGGTGTATTCCCTTTATTCCATTAGTGGAGGTTCTTCAGGGTTGGACTTCGATCGTCCCGTAGTTTTTTTCATCTAGATTTTTTACGTAAAAATCTCTGTGTCTCCGATTTGTGTTTGGCATATTTTGGTTTGTGCATTTTTCTCGTTTCTCTCGCATGTACTCTTTGGTTTAAGAAATGATTTCCGCATTTCGTTCCCAACGTAACCCTCTTATTTGCTGTGTGTAAGGCACAAGAAAGCTCGAGTTCAATGCAGGTTGAACAAGAAGCACTCTCTTTGAAGAATTTTAGAAATTTTTGAATTTGGTAATTTATTTTCCTTTGTGTATATTTAATAAATGAGCCTCCATAGGCTAGTTATACGTACATAAAGTAGAAGCCAATTTACTGAGTTGGCCGGTGTGTTTGAATGCCACATGGCTGTTTAAGGGTTGTTGAGTGTCTTGGGACTATTTATGTGGTATTCCCATTAAAAGAGAAGATTTTGCATTCTAGGGAGAAAGTTCGTATTTTGAAGCGCAGTTTTATTGTCGTGTGTTAATGCATTTAAGGTGTGATAGGTTGTTAGAGCCGCCATCGCATTAAATGTACGTCAGATTTGTGACAACACATTAAATGTGAGTCAACCTTAATTTGCTGACTTGGCAAAATTTCTACGGAGTTGGATCCTTTCTACGTAGTTGGCTTCGTTCTATGCATAAGGACCTTTCTTATTGAGAAGAATGTTGGCGGAGAAGACTCTTCCTGACTGAGCATCATTTTGCAAAGAAGACTTTCTTTTGGCTGGATAATTTATGCACATGTACAAGCATAAAAAAACATGAAAATACAATCATCCGCGGGAAGCTAACTCATAGGAATACTCATTCGCGCGAAGTATAAAACATCCTAACAAAAGCAGTATCTCCGCCAGAACCTTCTCCGGCAAAGTTGTTTCCTTCACCAGAACTGCTTTCTGGCGAAAGCTCTCTTTCCACGACAGCAGACATACGACATTTAATACACCGTATGAACAAAATCCGATATGACAGTTAATAGAGAATCGCATGGAATCCGAAGTGACATAGAATCGCATAGTATTCAAAGTGGCAGACTGTCGTCTAGCTCTCAAATCATTGTTAAGCGGCATACAAGATGGTCGTGTTGCAGTAGGAAGTGCCTTTTGACGATTAAGAGTTCCTGCGGACCATGCTTCCTGCTAAGACTTGTACCAGTGTGAACCTTACTTTTGTCGAACCATGCTTCTGCCAATACTTGTTCGAGTGTGAACCTTGTGTAAATACAATGAACCCCTTAACATATGAGGTTTTGGACTCATATATAGAGATTTGAATGATATATTTACATATAGGTCCATACTTATTGGGATATTGCATAATGGTGCTTAATATCTCAACAACCTTCCTCAAGTTGGAGCATATATATCAATCATGTCTAGCTTGTTAGAGCATCATTAGTAGTTGGAACTCTTTAATGCAATTTGGGGCCCAAAATTTCAAAAAAAGGTTAAAAGTAGAATGGGTTAGGTTTGTATGAGAATAGTAAAAAATGATAAAGTGAGCTCTGGTCCCAAAGATTGTGTGGTCAAAAATTGATGTGAAAAAAAATAATATAAATCTAGAATCTAGAAAGTTGGGCTACAAATTGGGACTTACTATTCTACAAAATGTGTTCCTACAATCTAGAATTTAGAAATTGGGAGGCACAATCCTTAGCACCTATGGGTGGGATGAGACCAAAAATCTAAACATTAGGACTAGGAATAGGACTTATTATTCTACAAAATGAGGTTCAAAATTCTGAATCTAGAAATAGGGCCTGAGAATGAGCCTTACTAATGATGCTCTTACAAAGAAAACGAACGCGAGGCCTAAAAGAGACTTCATAAAGATATATGCTATCTGATCTCCAGTTCTCACATGATGAAATATTATCACCCCCTTTTGGATTCATCACGAACGAAGTGGACGTCGATCTCAATGTGTTTCGTCCTTTCATGGAATACATGATTGGTAGCAATGTGAATGACTGACTAATTATCATACCATATATCTGTTTCTTCCATTTTTGTTGCTTCTCCTAAGTCCTTTAGAAGATGTTGCAAATATAATACCTCTGTTGTGCCATGAGCAATGGCTCGGTATTTCGCTTCTGAACTCGATCGTGAGACCAAACTTTGTTTCTTGCTCTTCCATGACACTAAGTTTTAGTCAAATGAATACTGAATAGCCGGATATAGAACGTCGATCTATAAGTCTTGTATCCCAGTCAACATCTATAAAACACTCAAGACGAGTATGTCCTGATTCTCTATCTAAATTCTTTTTTCAGGATTCTGAGCTAGATAACGCAAGATCCTGATAACTGCCTGCCAATACGAAACTCGTGGAGAAGCCATAAATCCATTGACTACACTGTAGAAGCATGGAAAAAATCCTGAAAACATGCGCTCATATCACAAGATGCATGCAATAAAGTATCTATTCGGCGTGAAGCACATGCGTACCTAAGGAGGCATGCGACAGGGAGCTTTGGTGCATACAAGTCTGACGTATGGTGTCACTTCTGTCAGTCGCAATATTAATGACACTAACAATATTTAATGACTCTGAACGTCTCGAATTCAATGCTAACAGTAAACGTCAGTGCTTACGTCACCGTCATAATTATATTTGTCTGTATACAGCTATGCAGTGCCACGTGTACACAAGACAAGATTTTATGCCGCAGCGTCTCTATGCGTCATAGTCTCCCTGAGGCATAGCCCTTATGCGGCTGAGAGTTCATGCGACTGAGTTTCATACAACTCCATGCGACCAAATTGTTCTGTTATAACTAATGTGAGATCCTCGACAACCAGTGCGGGCCACGTGTCGAGTTGACCAAGTCACACACACAATAGGTAAAAGCAACCCTGATTACAGGCCGAGATCTGAGCAACATCTTATCATAACTAGTGCCACGTGGTACCCCGACTGTGACATGCGCTCACAGTTGCAACTGCATTTTGTTAAGGATGACCATGCGGCAACCCAAAAGACATGCGCACACATAGCCATTCAGTGTAGATGGCTATAAACAACAGGGATATATTTTCACAGACAGATACGTGTAGCGAGACGTAGAGAAAGCTTACTCAAGAACTCAGTTGTTGTCTTTCGTGCTAGTGAGCCAGAGATCAAGCAAGTTCCTTCGTCGTCGGACCGTCAATGGAGTAAAGGAGTCAAGCTGCAGTACTCGATCTCCATCGTCATACTCTCCAAAATTTTAATTATACTTAGATTTCTTGTTTAAGGACTCTTTGTACTCTTTGTTTTAATTTACAAAACCGAGTTAGTAAAACTCACTTCTTGTAACGAAACATACAATTACAACAAAGAAAATGTCCGAGCGAGTTATAACCGCCAAGTAATTGAGTTTTCCAATCAGATGACAAAACTGATTAGGATTGGTCATCAGTATCACTTAATCTGGGAGTAACTTTACCCTTGGATCCAAGGGTGATGTTGCTCCCTTACTTTGCATTATCTCTTCTTTAGTTAATATATCAAGAACATACTTACTCTGAGATATTACAATGTCTCGCTCACCACGGTAACTACGATGCCCAAGAAGTACTTCAATGCTCTCATATCTTTAGTCAGAAATTGCTCGCCCAGAAACTTTTTCAGTTATGCAATACCTTGAATGTCATCCCCCATAATCACGATATCATCAACATAGACACCAAGTAGTATTCATTCGGATGATGTTTGCCGTAAAATACTGAATAATTATTCTTTGATTGGCACATTCCAAACTTTGTAACAACATGAATAAATCGACCAAACCAAGCATGAGGTAATTGTTTAAGGCCGTAGAGTTCTTTAGGTAGATAACACACTTTATCAGGACGTGATGCACCTGGCATTATTCTACCAATTTGGTTGCGCAATACCCATATTCCTCCTAGGATGGTACGATCCTGGTGCCACGGTGATTGTTCGAGGAATCCATGTTATTACCTCGGTAGGTTGTCCGTGATCATTTATGATTCTTTCTTTCTTTATTTTCTTTATCAGTGCAACGTCGATGGTTGTAGACGCAGTAGGCCATTACCCGCAATAAGCCATCCTGAGCGATTCTTGGATTATCGACTGGTTGGTGATGCTCCATGCAGCGCGGGTAGTGAGCCCCGCTACACATTCCCGACATACCCATCTATAATCTTCTTCACTTTTAATCTTGCTTATCAGTTTTTTCAATCTTGCATTATATGGTTTCCGGTATAGTAAACCGCCTTGGCAACCTTATGGTCCAGAAGCCTTTTCATGTTTTTATTACTTGGCTCGAAAATGACTATTTTGATAGTCTTCCTGTCTCAAGGGTGTGAACCATAATTATGTGAAGTGCATCAAATTATGGTATGATCTTTATGATGAGCATCGAAACCGTACGGAGACATACTACGGCGCATTAAAAAACTCTATTTTAAAATGATGAAACACATATGAAGTTTCTATCTTTCTAGCAGCAGGTTACAGTCCATGTTCTAAGCAAGTAATATAAGATGGAATTATTTTCTTTGCTAAGTTGGTTCACTCTTTATTAGCATGTATCAGTGAATTTCCCTACGACTAGCATGCATCGTCCAGGTTATTAGTTGTGCAGGCTAAGCAAAGACAAGTTCATCGTAGCCACCCACCTTAGTGATGAATTGCATCGGCTGAGCGAGACACCGAGCACGCCTTTTAAAAGTCTAAGTCTGATCTTCTGAAGGGCAAAGTCTGAAGTGCTTTGCCTCAAGCGAGTCATCTCGCTGAGCAAGACGAGTCGGGTCGTTACACTTGCGCTATTTGAATCAGCTCTCCGCATTGATGCAGATTGGGTCGTTACATTATACACCACTCAAAACAAGTCTCATCCTCGAGATTTCCTGAGCACAAACCGTTCTATCATGTACTAACAAATCTAAATCAACTATATTACTCTGTATCCTTAAACCTGTTCGAACAAAACTTCCTATTCGTCTTTCCTCATTCCGTGTTACATGAGTTCGGGTCTGTTTTATTAAATGACTCTATCACTCAATTCGAGCTGACTATATTCATTCGATTGTCGTATTCTCTAACTCAGTCTCTACTGCATCTAGCGCAAGGCTGCACTACTCAAACACGGGATATGTTTAAATCCACCGCGTACGAAGATCTTAGGCTAGGGCCAACTTATCGAAATATCTATACTCGTCCATGCGCATCTGACATCTGAACATCTTCACCTGCAGTTGCATTCGAGTTCAGCATATATCTTAGTCTAGATCATGCACATATTCAAGGCATCCCCCAAATATATATATTTCAACCAAACTTAGTAATAGCGAAGTCGGACAAGCTACTAGTTAATGATTTTTTTGAGCATATGATTATGTTCCCAAGTATTTTCGTGTTATGAAACCACGACGTTACCTCTAGCGAAGTCGACCAAAATCCAAGTTATTTTTCAATCCAACTCAAAACCAAGCATTGTACTACCGTCAAGCACGATCTATCCAATCTACCGGCTAGCGTCCAAGTCCTACCGTCCATTTTCGTTCGTATCAAACAGAACTTCACTAGCACATGCTTACCGTTCTAAGCCTAACTCTAAGTTGTTGTCCCAGTTCTATGGTTTACCCAAGCGATACTCTAAAGTTGTTCATACATATTCTTTCACTCGGCATAGGGTCGTCTGCCTAACCTCTAGGTCAGCTCACAAGGTCATAGGATTAGTTCACGTTCACGATTCATATTGTGCAAATTCATCGCACGATGCTTGTCCCAATTCCTAAGATCAAACTATTATTCATTTATACGGGATATTCTACCCAAGCTCGTTACATCCATATTTCTAAACATCAAGCAATGATCATCCTATCCATCGTTCGTTGCACAGGGTCCGAGTCTGTTTCAACAAAGCCATTCCTAAGGTAAGTCCGTTCAGCCGAATCCTCAATATATATCAATATCGCGTGTCAAACCTAGCAATTTGCATAGTCTATCTCCTCAACTATGTTTGATAAAGTCTACCTATCTATTATTTTTAAGTCTAGACCACCGAGTCATGATTCAATTCTAAATCTTTGATCTCAATCATAATTTTAAGTAATCCAACATAATTCGCCTATCCGTTCACAAACCCATCAAGCGTGTCTTACTCCATGTTCTATACTAACTCATCCTTAAAACACTTTTAATTCACTTGTATCATGAAACTCGTCTTATCGCGTCGAATTATAAGTCAAAACGATCCTCCATTTGTCATGCTCTGGTCTCCCGCAAGTTAGATCACCCCTACTGGACGTAAAATTACCACGCTAATGCTTCCGCGGGATAATCGCCCCTATCCGGAGGTGACACATGTGCAAGCATAGAGTTGTGCTCACAGAAGACAAGAATGTCAAACGTTATGGTTATCATCGAAATAACCAAGATACCTTATTGTTACACTTTGTTTCATCTAAGTTATATATTAATCCATCAAGTCTTGTTCATCTAATAGCCGTTCATGCCTATAGAAGCATAGAAAATCTTGATCCATGCGCTCAACAAACATGCCCCCCATAGTCGACTTAGAAGAAATCAGGCCGCAGGATGACCATGCAACCAAGAAAAAATAGCATCTATGCGCCCCAAAATTTGGCCGCATGAATGCCTGATACCAAGATTATGTCTGATACAGAATCCTAAAAAAAGATTTTCTGACCGCCTCGAATGATGTGAGCACACTAAGCGACAAGAAGCTCTCGTCAGACTAATAATGACTTCTGACAAGCGTGTGATGCCACATGTATGAGGCATCATGCGTCCCAAACTCCATACGCTCCATGTGACTCTGGCCCTATGCATTCCAGACTCCATGCAATTCAGGCCCTATGCGTTCCAGACTCGATACGTTCCATGCGTCTCTGACCCCATGCGTTCCAGACTTCATGCGTTCCATGTGTCTCTGACCCCATGCATTCCAGACGTCATGCGTCCCATGCTTCTCCGACTCCATGCGTCCAACGTGACAAGGTTTTCTGAGACAAAATCTTTCTGTTACGATTCTCTCCAACTAAATGCGGGCCACGTGTCAAGCTAACCAAGTCACGCAAACAGAAGACGAGAATCGTCAGGATCTCCAGCAACAATAAATCCCAACAAAATGTAGACATTTTGTTGGAATTTGCTGTTGTTGGAGATCCTGGCAGTTCTTATCTTCTATTTGCGTGACTTGACCAGCTTGACACGTGGCCCACATTTAGTTGGAGAGAATCACTTCAGTCGCAACAGAAAAAATTTGTCTCAGGAAACCTTGCCACGTTGGACGTATGGAGTCTGAGTCGAATGAGACGTATGGCATCTGGAATGCATGGGGCCAGAGACATATGGGACGCATGGAGTCTGGAACGCATGGGGCCAGAGTCACATAGAGCACATGGAGTCTGGGATGCATGGAGTCTGGAACGCATAGGGCCAGAAACGCATGGAGCGCCTAGAGTCTGGGACGCATGAGGCCTCGTACATATGGCGTTACACACTTGTCAAAAGTCATTATTAGTCTGACGAGAGCTTCTTGTCACTTAGTGTGCGTACATCTTTCGAGGCGTTCAGAAAATTATTTTTGTCAAAATTCTGTGTCAGACATAATCTTGGTGTCAAGCATCCATGCGAACAAATTTTGAGGTCATGGATGCTACTTTTTCTTGGCCGCATAGTCATCCTGCGGCCTGATTTTTTCTGATTCGACTTTGGGGCGCATGTTTGTTGAGCGCATGGATCTAGATTTTTTATGCTTCCACAAGACCCTCTTTAAATTTTTTAAACTCATAAGTTTGTGATACTTTGAATAAGAAGAATAAAGAATATGTCTTTGGGCCGCATGGTTGGCGAGCACATGGACGAGTTTTTGCCAGGCTGTCAAATCTCCATTTAATACAGGATTCGGCTCGATCATCGAGGAGCTTTCTTGGGACTCTGAGTCAACGGTAGTTTTCAAGGAGATAAATATGGATTACGTAAATCGAGGCATCCAATTTATTCCCATAATTACCTGGTTCATTTCCTCGATCTTCTCATGCGCCTAAAGAGCCTATAAATACGCGGGCGAGGAAAGATAGAGAACTCTTGTCTCTCGGCTTCCCCCTTTTTTTGTAAAAGAAAATGCTAAGGGCTACTGTCTATCTCGCCGAGGGGTTCGTCCGGAGCGACGTCGATTCGTGGCCTCCTGATGTTGGCCTTCTCTCTAGAGGTAGGGTTTGTCCTGGTGGCAGAGACACACAGAGACACAAGTACACAGCTTCGCAGCGTGGATGAGAATGAAGGACCGTAAGGCAACTCTAGAGGAGGGTGAATAGAGTGCAGCAAAATAATCTACCCAATTAAAAATTAAGCAGAGTGAAGACAGTTATTAACTAGCAATGTATATAATATAATAAAGTAAGAGAAAGAGAGAGCAAACGTAAACACCGCGATGTATACTGGTTTACCTCTAAGAGGACTAGTCCAGTCTCGAGAACTCAAGTTCGGAGTTTTATCCACTATAATCACCTATAGTGAATCACAAGCTTTGATCCGAAGGCATGCCAACTTATTACAACCACGAGTTTTGATCTGAAGGCTCGCAACTTCATACACCACAAGTTTTGATCTGAAGGCCCGCAACTTCACACAGAAGAGGGGCTTGATGAACCAAGCTCTTTACAACTCTGTAGATTTCTAGACCGAGACCGTACTTGGCACTAGAAGGCTGAGAGTTGATCTTGGATATAAGAAAATTTAGGCTCTGAGGATCTACTCATTATATGATAGAAAGATTGAGAATGGTTGAGTGAGTAAGAATGTGGAAAACCAATCCTATTTATAGAGTATTGGCAAACCGAATTCAGCCAGAGTTCGGTCAGGTATTAATTCAAAAATCGAACGTTGGGCCAAGAAATCAGGGATTGTGCAACTGGATATATTCTACTAAAAAGGGTGATTGAGTCCGGTGCAAATTTGGAGCGAATTCAGTCCGAGTTCGATTTACCTATTTTAGGTAGATCTAAGTTTATATGTGGACTAGTTTGGTAGATAGGTTCAAGATATATTTGGCCTGATTTCTAGGTGGATGGATTTTAGGCTATTTGAGTGGACTGAGTTGCTTTCTAGTTGCTAGTGCAACTCGACTTACATAAGTCCTAGACTTAAATAAAATATCAAATTACATATGAAAACCAAGAGCACTGATGATGCCAAACTTCTAAAATATCTGCTGACTTGAAGATATTTTTTCCTTGATGATAGTTGTCCAAAGATAACCAGATTAGGAAATCTGAATACCTTTCAAGGGCTTCGCCCCCTGTCACGACCCACACCCGGTTTAGGGGCACGAGTGCGTGGGTACGTCCAGCCTACGTCGCAGCATCGGCGGTAGAACGCTGTCAAGGTCTTGATACTATCTAGCTAATGTCACACAACATCCAATCTCCATAAGGAGGCACGGATGACACAAATAAATGAGCACATACTCAATCACAGGATTACAGCACGATAAGATAACGAACAGAAATTTAATTAAATACAACACAAGTTAAAGTAATAATCTAACTCTACAATTAACCAAGTCTCATCAAAAATGCCGGAGACAAATCCGGTACCAAATAGTCTACTTAAAGAACAAACTAAAAAATAGAAATTTCCGGCTAGTCCTCCCGAAATCACAACTAGACTACCAAGTCTGCAGCTACTCACCATATGGTCCATAAAGTGTCGGACAGCGGTCCTCTAAGGCATAGTCTGGAAAAATGTTTCCAGTCAGGAAGGAGCAAAGCAAAATTTCAAATAACAGTTCCATTTAATTGATAAGGACTATAAAGTAATAACATGTCATGCTAGCTACTGAGAAGACAGTGAAATAAATGCAATGGCAATTAAGAGAGACAGGCAATGTAAAGAGACAAGCAATAGGCAATATGATACAGTCAGTGCATGTATGAAAATGAAAAGAACAAGGAACAGTATCATATACGGGTGATGTAGTATATGATTTAAATAGGGAACTGTAATCTATTCTAAGTGTTTGAAATAGTAGTTTCAAAATGTGATCGGCTTGGGAACATGTACGATAGCTACAGGGCCTGGCTAATCATGGGTGAAGAGCATGATTAACACTTACATTGTTCTATACTACAATAAGAGGTTATGATCACATTTCTTACTAACTACTTCTCCGCCCCCAACTAGTACTGTGGATCCAACCATGACACGTCACGATACACGAGCAAGTCCAGTTTATCATGTACGATGTCTAATATACATGTCGTGTACAATGTCAATACGATAATCAAGATAACATCTCATGACTGCAGATCCAAGCTATACTAGTTCGTGTAGCACAGTGTCAAAGATTCAGTTGTAACATTTCAGGATTATTGAATTTATAGAAATTATCAAGAAATTGGAAATTATCAGAGAATGTACTTGCCATGGGTCCTTAGCTGGTAATTATTGGTGTCCTGTTCCAGAGTATCCCCTGGGTGAACCAACAGTCCTATAAACACATCACAAGCAAAACCATATTTGTATCAGATGCTACACTAACACAGTCTAAAAACACTGAGTTCGGGACTTCTCTAGGTATGCTACTGGTCACCTAGTAGCTAGATACATAACTATACATAACTAAATTAATATATGCACTTACAATATATATATATATCAAATTAAATACATATACAAAATATATGTATATATATATTAAAAATATGCTAAGGGTTTATACAAAAATATATATATACCAATACGAAAATATAACTCTACATGTATATATTGATACCAAATTACGGTTATTTGAATATATACCAAATCTTATTATATACATATATATTTATGTACACATATATATATATACCAATTTCCAAATACGTATTTACATATTTATTCATTTATACCAAAATACGTTTGTATTAAACATACCCATACAAAATATATATACACATATATATTTGTATACCAAAATAATAATTATACTATTTACATGTATAATAATATCCACATACACAAAATATATACCAATATACATATATATACATGTGCATTAATTTAATACATACTTATTCAATTTATTATACATACTATAATTATACAATTAATTACTAATAAATAAATAATATATAATTTACATATTTTAAATACATACATATACTAAATATACACTATACATATTTGATACACATAGTCTATATGAAAAATACAATATAATTTTTAATATGTATCATTTAAATGTGTATATACCAATACGAAAATATACATACAATATATATTAAACATATACTATACTATACACATATATATTTTAAACATTAATTAAATACGTAATGTACATATACATATAAGTATACATTAAATACCTACACACATACCTACATATGCCAAAATAATATTTATACACATTAATTAGCTTTATACATATGCATATGAATTAATTATATATATACACAAATTATCATACAGTTACATGTATATTGCAGGGAGAGGGGAAGAAGGAGCTTACTGCGGGGTTGTCGGCTTGCTGGCCGCCGAAGAGGATGGCTGGATGGATGATGGGAGGAACATAGCAGGGAGGAGAGTCGTCGGACTGCGCCGGAGTTGCACGAAGCGGGAGGAGTCGCAGCGGCTGGGAGGAGCTTGAGCGGATGTCGGGTTGAACAGGCCGGGGTCGACAGAGAGCCACCGGGGCTCACAGCAGATGAGTTCGGCTCCGCCGGAGAGCCGCAGGGTGGAGGAGAACTGAGCAGCGGCCAGAGGGCCGCCGGATGTACACAGCGGAGGAATGGTCGGGACTTGGCCGGGGCGATGGCCGGGAACAGTACAGGCAAGGAACAGTGTCCCCCCTATTGAAATTTAAATTTTTAATAAAGAAAGAGAAGAAGGAAAGAAGAAAAAGAAGAAGAAGAAAAGAGAAGAAGAAGAGAAGAAGTTTACATACGTAGGAGAGAGGGAGGAGGCTTGAGGAGGGTGGTGTTTCCTAGGTTGTCTAGGGATTAGGGTTTGATGGTGACAAGACATTATATAGGGAGAGAGGTTGTTGAAATGAAGGGTTGTGATTGACCCCCTTTAAAATGAGGGGTCCAGATTGGACATGAAGAATTTCATGTGGGGATGAGGGTGAGGGCTTAGTTAAAACAATTATTAGGCTCCCTCATTGTTTTAAATAATGAGGTGTTGACATCAAAATACAATTTTGCAAATTAGCCCCCTTAAATTCGGGAAATTGCACAAACACATAAAATGACGAAAATTTGGCGGGCGATTCGGGGTCCGGTGTTTTGTAGGGTCAGGGGGCGCTGTATGATCGGTGTGGGCTCAATTAGCAGGGCACTGGAATTAAATCGGGATTTCAGAATTGGTTTAAATAGTATCCTCAATTTAATTAGAAATAAAATGCAAGTTGTGTTCAAAAATTAATTAGGAGTACATGGGGCCAAAATCAGGTCAGGTCATCAATACCAATAATGAAGAAGACTCAGAACAGAATATTACCCTAATTTGGGCCGCACGAAAAATAGGTCAAGATTGCCTCCAATTTTAATTGGAACGCACAACGATACAAAATAGGGATTTATTAAATAACGTCCGCGACGATCTTTGTGCGGCTAGAAACAAGGTACAGAGAGCATAATTATGAGTTGCAAAAATAGCAGAATGGAAGGCGGGCATGTCTAGGGCAAGATTATGAAATTTGTTGGAAGACAAAAGTCAGGATACTGCTCCAATTATCGAAGCAAAGGCAATGCGCATTAACTAAATAAATTACGATAATTAATTAAAATCTTCAATAAATAAATTCTAGATAAAATAATAAAATCCAGAATTCTATAATTCGGACAGGTGGTCATCTACTGGGCTTCTAGGTCTAGTCTACTAGCAAAAAAATAAATGAACACTGCATCTAATACTATATTCAATTACACATCACATAATTATTTAAAATAAAAAATATTATCATGCAATTATTTAATTGTAACTACCATAATATTAAATATTGTAAAAATTCGAAAATACCCCTGTCTTCGGAATGTGGTAGTGACACCGCCGAACCCCTACGAGGGACGGTACCCCCTCGACCCCCATCCGCTGACCGGGCACCGGAACCCTCGGGTGAGAGGCTCCGGATAAGTCGTAGGCGGTTTGACAAAATCTTCTGGTATAATGCCGTCTTTGGCTCATCGTCATATAGCATATTTCCATTGCTGATCTTACTTATTGCTTTCTGCAAGTACATGTTAGACGAACAAGAAAATATACAAAAGCAAATATTACATATCTGGACAATGTTGAGTTTAAGTAAAAATTACTATAGTGATTGATCGATTACCAGAATGCCAAACTTAATCGATTAGCATATTCAAAAACTCAACATAAACATTGGGCCAACAGAGAAATAATCTAGAATGGGCACAGGCCCCCTATAAAGTTCTGCCTTATGGATGAGCAATCGTCTGCAACATACGCTCAGGGCCTATCTGTGGCTTGGCCGCCATGATGAGGAATCGGCCTATCTGTCACCTATGCACAGGGCCTATCTGTGGCTTGGCAGCATGGATAAGGCCTTCTCTTGCCCATGCGTGCGGCTGATCTGAAAATGTTATGCGACCGCTGTTCATTTTTGCGATCTTCGTTGAGACTTATATGCGTTCTCTTTATGCAGATTTTACTACCTTTTGCGGTGCCCATGATAGAGCATGGAAGGATATCATAGAATCCGTCATTCGAAGAGAATGCCAACCTTATGCGGCGGTTCTTCGTCAAGAACTGATTCAGGAGACGAGGATGGTTCGCCAAGAACTGATCCAGGAGACAAGGATAAACATCCTGCATCATGCACAGAGTTGTCTCTGTTTATGTTGCATGCCAGCTGCATTTTTTTCTCTTTATGCGGCTTGCTACCGGCCGGGGGCCTGCGGTGTCGATGATAGGATTTGGATTAATTACCATTCATGCCTTCGATTTTCTCGCATGGTCATAGAGTGCCTGCTTCTGCTCCTCCCTTGCTATCCATCAGTATGGATTCTTTTCCATATATTGAGATTTGTACTATGAAGGGATGGTCCAGAAAGCATTGAGTTCTTCTTCGGGCTCCACTTGTGTTAGTAGCAATGACAGCATGGAGGGGCGCCTCAAATGAAAAAGGTTCGTATCAACGAGACTTCACGGAAACCCTTAAAATGGTTTTCCATCATATGTACCCATGACCTTGAATACTAATGAAAAATCCTTGAATGTAATAGATTTTCATCATATGTACTCATGATCTTGAATACTAATCAATAAAGTCTCTCATTTTTTAGAATTTTGTCTTTGTATTTGTCACATTATATGTTATAGACTTTGGGTATTGTACCAGAGGTAATATGGACATAGCATAACACCGTAGTCTTTCATGGACATTCCACTGGAAGATCTTTGGTGGACCTATTACTTCTTGTGCACTTGAGTGCAAGTAATAGATTCGAAATAAGCCTTGCCAAAGGTGATATGGATGTGGCAAGTTTTGTAGACTTAACACCACTGGCGTATTTAGAGTTAAGTACGGGTGATAAGTTTAGACGACGACCGATATCAGAGGTAATATGGACGTGATAATTAATAGTCAAGTAGGGAGGTTTGCTTAGAGGTAAGAAGGACATGGCAAACCCTACTGGGGAGGATGTGAGAACGATAGCTCAGAGGTAACGTGGACATAGCTAGCGTCTAACGAGACTGGGTTTTTTTTTGTGGTCCTTGCGGAAGTGTGCAGATGGACCTGGAGACTGCTCTGATGGAGAGATTTTGAGGATCTGTTATCCGTTGCGTATCTAGGACTCCTGAATACCGATAATGGCTTGTTGAGGAAGGGTAATGTCTTGCATAAGCACTCGCTGGGGATGAACAGTAAACAAGTGAGAACCATGTACATTTTTGTTGTCCTGATGGGGATAGAGAGAAGTACAAGCCTAGCCTTAGACATAGTACTTTTTCAGGAACTTGTCGTTGATGGACATCATGAGCAAGTTGCCATTAGGTTTTGCCAGTCGGTAGGCGTCGATGGAGAATACAGATTCTACGACGAATGGGCCATACCATTTGGGTTGGAACTTGCCGTCCATCTTGTGGGTCATAACCATCGGTCTTCTTACTGTCAAGATGAGGTCACCCATTTGATAGGTCATCTTCTTAACCCGTTTGTTGAAGGATCCTGAGAGGCACGCTTGGTACAACTTAATGTGCTGTTGAGCTAAGAGACGCTTCTTGTCGAGTGCTTCTAACTCTTGTAGCCATCGGCGGTGATTGTCATCGACGGTTGGCCGGTTGGAGAGAGACACTCAAAACAAGGGAATTTGGACCTCGAGGGAGAGGACCGCTTTGCTCCAGTAGACCAAGGAGAATGGTGTGCTACCAATCGACTTCCAGACCGTTGTTCGATAAGCACAAAGATATTCACCCAGCTTCTCATTCCAGTTACGCTTATTGGATGATACGAACTTTTTGAGTAGCTTTATGATGGTCTTGTTGAATGCTTTTGCCAAACCATTTGTTGGTGGATTGTAGGCAGTCGTTCCCACATTCTGGATTCAATTTTGTCACAAAATCGATAAAAAGCGTGACTTGCAAACTGTGGACCATGGTCATAGATTATTCTTCGTGGTAAGCCGAAGCGGTATATGACGTGATGCTTGACGAAGCCGATCACATTTGATGTTTTGACTTCAACGAGTAGTACGGCTTCCACCCAGTTGGAGAAGTAGTCGGTAATAGCGAGGATAAACCGATGTCCCTTAAACGAAGGTGGACTAATTGGCCCGATAATATCCATTCCCCACGCTTCAAAATGCCAAGATGCTACCGTTGGATATAGAAATTCTGAGGGCTGGTGGATAAAGTCTTTGTGAATTTAGCATACTTAGTACTTCCTCGCATAGTCAACGGCCTTCGCTATAATTATCGGCCAATAGTAACCCATTCTCTAGAGATTGTCCTGTAGCTTGGGTCCGAGTTGATGGGCACCTCAAACTCCATTGTGAGCCTCGCGAAGAGCTGCTTCGCTTTTGCATTTGATAGGCATCGTAGTAGAAGATTGTCGTAGGAATGAGATATAAGATTATGGTAGCCGTATCATAATAGAACCGGAGGAAACGTCTTCTGATGGAAGTGGCTTCCTTTGGGTTCTCGGGAAGAATTACATAGGCTGCATTATCGATGAATGGGAGTCTCCAATATTGGGAGTCGGTGCTTGTCTCTACTGAGTAGCTCAGGTATAGATAGATGTTGTTCTTCTGGCAGACCAGCTCTTGACCGAACACTGTCATCAGTTCATGATTATTGACTGGAGCAGCTAAAGAGGCTGCGAGGCCAGCTAGGATGTCAGCCTCGATATTTTGTAGTCAAGGGACGTGCTCTATGAAGAACCCCTCGAAGGTAGAGATTATTCCAAGCATGACTTGGTGGTAGGAATCAAGTCCTAGTGTGGAACCTCGCATTCGCCCCGGATCTGACTGACTATCAGCTTGAAATTGCCGTAGACTTCCAGGTAATCTACTCCTACTTATTTAGAGAGTTGGACCTTGGTGACGAGGGCGTTGTACTTTGTAACATTTTTGGAGCATTGCTCTGTGAGGGAGTAAGCATGGTTGATGACCACATCGTACGGGAAAATCAGTACTATCCCGATGCTAGCGACAATATTGTCTTTGGGCCCTATTATTTAAGCACCATCGAAGAACATTCGCCAAAAGGCTTCTGCGCTTGTGGCCATGTTTGAGTCCGCTACTTTGTTTGGGATCTCCTCGTAGATCTTTGAGGATTCCGGTACAGGATAGGCGGTAAGAAAATTTGTCAATGCTTGGCCTTTGACCGCCTTTTGTAGGACAAATACCTTGTCGTATGATGACAGTAGTATTGCCCATGTGGCTAGGCGAAAGTTGGGCGCTCCGGGTTTAGTCATAAGGACCCGTGAGCAGATTAACTCGGGAGATCACATGGATGGTTTGTCCTGCCACGTAATGTCGAGTATTTTGAATGGTGAAGACCGGAGTGAGGCAATCTTTCTCATTGGGGTTGTACCTGTGCTCTGCGTCGGTCATCATTCTGCTGAGATAGTAGATGGCTTATTCGTGACCAGTATCACTTTTCTGGGATAGTAGAGCTCCGAGGGAGTGATCCATTTCCCGCACAAATAGTAAGAAGGGTCTTCCTACAATAGGGGCCACCAATACTAGGGGATTCATGATGTACTCCTTGATGTCGTCGAAGGCGCTCTGGCATTCTTTGTTACATGCAAAAGAGACTCCCTTCTTCATAAGCTAAGTGAACGGCTGACAACGCCTATAGAGGTTTGATATGAACCTCCTGATGTATGCCAGTCTTCCTTGAAGGCCATGAAGTTCTCTGAGGTTCTTCGGTGAGTGTATTTCAAGGATGGCTTTAGTCTTATCAGGGTCCACGTGGATACCCTTCGAAGTTATGACAAGACCCAGGAATTTACCGCTGGAGACATCCATGAAGGACTTTATAGGATTCATCTTGAGCTGGTGCGTACGTATGAGGTCGAACACAGTTGTCAAGTCTCGGAGGTAATCATCTTTAGATCGGCTATTGACAATAATGTCAGCAACGTAACACTCTACTGTCTTGCGTAGATGCTTACAGAAGATGGTGCTCATAGATCGCTGGTATGTAGCACCTGCGTTCTTCAGACTGGAGGGCATGAGTGTGTAGCAGTATACTTGTATCGGCGTTCAGAACGATATGTGCTTCTTGTCGTTAGAAAATATCTTAATTTGATTGTAGCCTGAGAATCCATCCATGAAAGACATGCGCTCGAAGCCATAAGTGTTGTCGATCATTATATCTGTGATCAGAAGGGGAAACTTGTCCTTAGGGCAGACCGTATTTAGATCACGAAAGTCAATGCATATCCGAATTTTCCCATTTTTTAACAACGGGCACGATATTGGCCACCCAATCCGAATATTGTTCTTCATGAACGAAGCTACTAGCTATCAATTTGTTGACTTCAGATTCGATGGCATTCATGATGTTCGGCCGGAACCGTCGTTGCTGTTGCTAGACTGGCTTAGCGTTCGGCAAGATGTTGAGTTTGTGGACCATAACTTGGGGGTCCAGTCCTGGCATGTCTTCGTAACTATAGGCAAAGACATCGATATATTCTCTGACGAGTTATAGTAGGGATTCCTGATCCCCATAAGACAGACTCTTGCTGATGAATATCGGTTTAGGGGAGGATTTGTCGCCCAGGTCGATTTGTATGACTTCATCCTCAGTGGGAGGTTCTCGTTGTTCGAACCGCATCTCCCATAGTGCGTCTAGGCATTGGGCCCATAGTTCTACTTTAAATAGTCCAGATGGATCCTCATTGTCTTCGTTAGGGTTAGCTGACACCATGTTGGCAGACAATGTTTGTTTGAGCATCTCCCCGATACTGATGTCAGGGTCCCAAGAGGAAGATTCTGAAGGGTTAAAGTGTAACTCATCTTCTTCATCCGAGCCTTCGGGGGTTGTGGGAGGTGTGACGTACCCTAAGCCATGCTTGGTCTTATGGTAGTAATCCTCGGGCTTGCCTGCAGGAGCCTGCAGGCGCAGAGGTAGCCGTCAGCCTTTGCCGTAGTTCAAGCCACTAGTGGCTTTCAGATCGTACCCCATCTTCTGAATGAGGTACTTGGTTTGAGAACTATACCGGTAAAATGGTATTTTGCCGGTATCGGGTTCTGGCTACAGTTCCACTGGGACGGATGATTGGGGACTTTTCACTCTGCCGAAGATGATAAGTTTGTATCCCCTCTTCCTTGTTGGAACTATGAAGTAAGAGTTCTGTCTGGAGAGAATCTGGTTGACTGCATTGGTCGTAGTCATATGTGTATGCAGGTACAAGCCTAGACCGTGCTCAATGTCACGTCCCAGTCCCAAAATACCGAGGAACTAGCCACGTGGCAATGGCCAGCAGCACAACTCCAATGGGCAAACCTAATTTAATGGACCTGTTAGAGTGCACTTAAGCTGTAATAAATATAAATGTAGTCTACACCATCTATCACAGAATAATTCTAATCTCATCCACAGAAAGAAACATAACTAAATATGATAGACTAATCATATAGACAAAAGAAATAGTAAATCATTAAGTCAATATTTGTAGTGTCTCGGGGAACAACCCGATTAAATAAGTCAATACATAAGTTCATGAGTCAAGATATGAAATAACTGGAAGCATAAATAATTGAGTATAAAACTAAAATACTCAGGAGAAATCCTCTGGCATAACCTCGTCCTCTGGTGCTAGTACTGCTCCAGCGTCAGCTCCTGTCCCATACATCTCAGGGTAATCCTCCTCTACTGTACCTGGGGACGTAATCCGGATCCAGGTCCTCAGGGGACATAGCAAGGTAGAATAAACACTCAAGCCAAATAAAATACAGTAAATATAAATCAGATCCTCAGGGCAAGCTATGTAACCATCTAAGTAAAATGCAAATGAGAGCATCACTAGTACTCAGGCTGAAACCACTACAAACTCTGTATCGGGGAGCCCGTAGCAGCAAGAATATCATGTAATGGGCCAAGCTCTGGAACAGAGACTAAAGCACCTAAATAATAAAGTAAATATGTATATAATCAGCATGTAGCCTGTGTGTCTCTCCCTACCCAATGTAATCACATGTCTCATGTCCATAACACGCAAGATCATTACCTCTAGCTAGTACAGTGAGTCATAATGATATCTATGTATATGCAAGTCTCATATCACGAATCTTGTAAGCCTATACAGAATCACCATTAATAACTCAGAAAAGATTCTGTCACATGAATAGTGTCAAGTGTCCTATGGTATGATGTACTTGGTAAAGCAAGCACGTAAAAATATATAGGATCGTGGTATCAACTCTCTAAGTGACGTTACACGATTTCGCGTACGACGTCGACACCCGAATCTTGTTCGGACGCTAAGCAACGTCTCACGGTCCTAGGTTGAAAAGGTATATCTCAAGAGTATATATATATATATATATATATATATATATATATATATATATATATATAGAGAGAGAGAGAGAGAGAGAAAGAACTCAAGCAAATAATATAAAAGAAACTACTGCAAGTTGGCAAGGTGCACTTACTTGTGTTTTGAGCTCCGTTAGTTGCTCCGATATAAGTGGAATCTCCAGGTTTGCCCCCGGATGCTGAAACAAATATTATCAATTCTCTCAGAATACTTGAAATAGTTAGGATTGACTACCCATAATTCCAATTTGAACACAAGGGCAGAATTGACAGTTTTTGGTCAAAGCGGGGTCCACATGTGGCCCACTTCGCACCAAAAAATGTGCCAAAGACATAATTCTCCAAATTCGTCAAACTTACTGTCTACGAGTCCAGAATGATGATACGAACACAAGGAACGTCCAGAACTGGATTCCGATGAGCCGGTCATGAAATCGCCCGTCAAGTGGAACCGTAGGGCCCACGAAACAGGGTTTCGTCAATGTTCTCAGAATCGAACCAAACACTAAGAATGAACCCGACACATCGGTCGAACATTTGATTTTCTTGTTAGGTCGGTTCTTCAACCTTCAATAGGCCAATTTGGCTTCCCTTGCGGATTAGTATCTTATTAGGTTTTTGCTCGTGAACTCCCTTTTTGGCTTCACTTCCCAGGAACAAAACGAGTAGATAGGCGTCCAACTAACCAGCCTCCAAAAACCTGGACATTTAAATCAAAAATCAAAGTTGAACGTTCTCAAAGGCCGGCCTTGGGTCACAGGACCAGTGTAATGCTGCGAATTCGATGGCGCAAGTTTCGTTTCGAAATGACAAACACACACAAAATTATGACGAGTGTCAGAACAGGCCAATACGGGACTTTTCGACGGATACAAGTTAATTTCGGTGTGCACGCACATCCAAATTAACTTTCGCAAAATCTTACATGTCCGCGTTAACGATACGCGCCTTTCAGCATAATTTGCACACGACGAAGTCGCCTAGTTTAGCGGGATACACCCCGTTTCGAGAAAATTTGGGTTTAGAAAACCAAGTTTTTGACAGATTTCAACAGCAAATAAAATACATCATACAACAAATTAAAATAAACTAATTAACGAAATTAAATCTCGGTTATGTTGTCTAAATTACTGTTTAAATGAAATTTAAAAATATTAACATGATTGGAAGAAAATCAGCTATGAACATGGGTTATTGGAACAGTTTTTGAACTACAAACTGGGTCATTTTTTTTCCTATATTGCATCACGAATTGCGACTTGACACAGGACACGATACACGAACTAATTATACAGGGTTCAAGGGGGTCATGTGGTCTTCGCATAGGATTCGACGAGTCGATATTTAGTTAACTGTTCAGAGAGATACAGGGTCTAGAAGTAGTGTACCTCACTCTGCTGTGCTAATCTTGACTTCGGCGGGTCTTCTTGCTGTGGCCTGTGGCGGCGGTCCGACGGTCGTCGGAGGTCGGAGCTCGTCGGGATTGAAAGAGGAGTTGATGGTGGTGGTGGTCGGCTAGGCTAGCGTTTATATAGGGTGGTGTGAAGGGAGTTACTGGAATGGGAAGGGAGGGGGTTCGGTCAATTTTTGTGGAGGGGAAGAGATGGGGTCGGGGTTTATGGGAGTACTGTAGTAGGGATTGGTGGGTTTGGGTTGGTGGATTTTGGGTTGCTGGTTCGGGTATGGGATTCGGGTTCGGTTAGTTTGGTTTGGGTTGGTTCAGTTTAGTTTGGGTTGGTTTATTAAAATAATATATATATGTGCATGTATGGCTATCTAAAAATAGTATTGGACCCCAATAAATTCTAAAAAAATTACACAATATTCTATTATTAATTTTACACCCAAAATATATTTTTTGTACTATTTTAATAATTAATTAAATACACGTAATTATAAATCCATGAACGAACATTTATTATAATTAGCTAAAAATTATAGAAAAATCTCCCTTAATCAAAAATTCATAATTCTAATAAAATTAAATTCTTAAAAAAAACAGGGTATTTACACTCAATAGGATATAATATGTTAAGATGTACGACATCTGAGTAGTTCAAAGATAGTCATTTATTGATACAATAAGGGATCTCATCCTCAGGAATTACATCGTCGAGATAAGGGATGTTTGAATGAGCGGCTACGTACTCCTCCAGTTCATCTTTCCCGAGATCTACCTCCAGTGCGGGTGACGGCTTTGGAGGTCTCCTACTCAGCTTTACCACTAGAGGTTCGAAATCATAGTAGGTGCTAGATCTTCCTTCAGTGGTCAACTCGGTCTACGGAGGCGAACGACCAGAGGCTCAGGTGCTTTCCTGGGCAGTTTTACCCTGAGGGGAGGGGATGTGTCGGGAGTGCTTGCTTTGAGATAGACTCTCAAGGGCTCATTCGATGTTGCCCCAGTCTCTGCCTTATCATTGGCGCCATTGCCACATTCATCATAGTGGACTTGCTTATAGAGGATCGAGTCAGAGTAATAGGCTCGACCCTTTTGAATGGATCAACGTCGACAAATTCTGTCTTGACAATGCCGTAATTGTCCATGTACTTCAAGCACTGGTACAAGGTTGATGTCACGATCATATACTGATGTATCAATGGATGTCCCAACAGGACGTTGTAGGATACGTCTACATCTATAATGTAGCAGGTGACCTCTGTTTTTAGGTCGCTAATCTAGCATTTCAAGCAAATTTTGCCCAGAGGGTCGATCCTTCCTGCATTGAAGCCACTGATGGTAGTATTTATCACTGTCAGGCAATGCATCAGGATGCCTAGAGTTTGAAACAGACTTCGCAGGATAATATTGATTGACGAACCGGGGTCAATGTGTATCCGGTCCACCTTGATGGCGTTGATGTACCCTGTGTAATACAGAGAATGATCGTGCCGATTGTTCTTCAACAACATGTCTTGTTGTGAGAACGTGATGTTGGGTATTGTCTCTATCACATTATTGCAGTGGGGGCATGCGGCAGGATCCTCAGCTAGCGGCTTGACGTGCGCCAGGTAGGTGTCGGTATTCTGCAATGCCTTACTCAGAGCTACCCGAGTATCTTTGGAGAGTCGGAGAAGCTCAAGTAGTGACAACTGTCATGCCCTGGTCCCCGAGGGGCCGCTCGGCCGGACCACCGCCTCGCCCCCGTAGTCGGATGACCCGGACGCGAATCACCGCGCCTCGGTGCCTGTCTCGCGGGTGCGAGGAAGGGATGGCCCATTCGAATACCGGGACGTGATGCCGTGCGAGCCTGGGGTTGCGCCCGCATAAGGCTTTATCGTTTAAGTTGTTTGTTATTGGCTATCATCGTATCAATCGAGTAAGCAGCAGAAAGGGACATTGTTGCAATGCAATGCATTTAGCCAACTGAGTATTCGGGACAAATCGAGGGACTTGGATTTCTCTTATGCAAAGGGATCGTTCCATACATTATGCCCCCTTATACGATAGCAACTCGGGGCACAATCAAAACCAGGATTCCGGGTCTTAGGGACAGGCACGCCTATTGCTCCCTCGTACGATCTAGTACCTGGAAGCAAGTAAACTGTTGGTGGGTCAGCACTTTTATAAGTACTGGTGAGATAAAACAACTGAACAGAAGCAAACATTCACTAAAACCAATACTAACTAATCATGTTATAAAATATTACATTACTAGTGATCTTTCTAGTTTTACCTATGTTCGTTACATGCAGCAGAAGAACGGAACCATATTACATTGTTTTGGAAACATCTTTTAAAATAGAGTTTTATATTGAATAAGCAAGCAAGCCGATGCTCTGTTTAAGGGTGTGCACAGCGTGTCTCGTGGGACTCGAGGGATAGAATGCATAGCTAGACACACATGCACATCTTAGGGCCAGTCCTCTATCCAAGCCAACACGATGAACTTAGCTATATGTAGGGCGGTCCCCGAGTACCTCAGGATCGGCAGCGGTTGATCCAGCTAACCAATGACTCATTATCTGATGCTAATGGCAGCTATGACCCATGATGGCTAATGACGCATACAGTTCAGCTCTCCACCAATAGCCATTGTTCGACCGATGCGAATGCATGAAAATACTATCAAATAAACTTTAGTATGCAGACGAGACGAACCATCAGGACATACTCTTGTTGCGGGGGCAAGCCGCCTTATCATTGAACACATTCAGGCACACGATATGGTTTTCTAAGAGCATAGGGGATAGTAGACATGTTCAAGCACTCTTAGACAAGCGGTTCAGGATTCTTCATTAAGAAGACTTGATCGTTTCAAAGACAATCTAGGTGAGTTCATTTATTAACATGCAAGGCAGGTTCTATCATTCTCTTTTGAAAACATTGTAAGCAAAAACTCAGATTATTATTAAGGTATGCAAGAATCAGAGAACGAAGTTCTGGCCACTCACCTTGATACATAATGCCGATACAGAGCGGGGTATTACATACTTACCAACCAATAAAAAAGTGTCGTCCTCGAAACTTCAAGGATAAACTTCTCGATATTCTGAGCAGCGATAGTCCTTATCCCTTGACGTACTCAATCGAAACAATCAAGCAAATCAAGTCCTGAAAACATTTGCACTTTGAGAATATCTTTGGACTTATTGTATGGAACGCTCTATTGCAATACCATATCGAGCAAATCTCAGAGTCATAGCAACGGATTGGGCCAAGAAATTGATTCTGCTCTGATACCATTATGTCACGCCCCGGCCCCCGAGGGGCCGCTCGGCCAGACCACCGCCTCGCCCCTGTAGCCGGATGACCCAGACGCGAATCACCGTACCTCGACACCTGTCCCGCGGGTGCGAGGAAGGGATGGCCCGTTCGAATACCGGGACGTGATATGGTGCGAGCCTGGGGTTGCGCCCGTACAAGGCTTTATCGTTTAAGTTGTTTATTGTTGGCTATCATTGCATCAATCGAGTAAGCAGCGGAAAGGGATATTATTGCAATACAATGCATTTAGTCAACTGAGTATTCGGGACAAATCGAGGGACTTGGATTTCTCTTATGCAAAGGCATCTTTCTATATATTATGCACCCTTATACGATAGCAACTCGGGGCACAATCGAAACCAGGATTCTGGGTATTAGGGACTGAGGCAAGCCTATCGCTCCCTCGGACGATCCATTACCTGCAAGCAAGTAAACTGTTGGTGGGTCAGCACTTTTATAAGTACTGGTGAGATAAAACAACTGAACAGAAGCAAGCATTCACTAAAACCAACACTAAGTAATCATGTTATAAAACATTACATTACTAGTGATCTTTCTAGTTTTACCTATGATCGTTACATGTGCGCCGTTAATATGGACGTATTGGATTTTGTGGAAGTTGATTTGGATGTGCGTGCACACCGGAATCAACGCGTATCCGTCGACAACGCCCCATATCGGCCCCGTTCTAGAACTCGTTGTAACTTTGTGTACACACGTCGTATCGAAACGAAACTTACACCATCGGACTCGTAGCAATACGCTGGTTCTATGACCCAAGTTTGGTTTGATTCTGAGAACATTGACAAAATTGCGTATCGTGGGCCCTACGGCTCCACTTGACGGGCGATTTTGTGATCGGCTCATCGGAATCCAATTCTGGAAATTCTATTGGGTTCGTATCATCGTTCTCGACTTGTTGACACTAAGTTTGACGAATTTGGAGGACATTGTCTCTGACATATTTTTCGGTGCGAAGCGGGCCACATATTGACCCCACTTTGACCAGAAACTGTCACTTTTGCTCATGTATCCAAATTGGACTCAAGGACAGGCAATTCTAGCTATTTGATATATTTTAAGCATGATGGTAATATTTGTTTCAGCATCCGGAGACGTTCCTGAAGATTTCACGAATACCAGAGCAGCAATTGGAAACCGAACACCAGGCAAGCGTACCTTGCCAACTCGCAGTGATTCCTGTTATAGTATTTGCTTGAGTTCTTTGTACATATAAATATACTCTTAATATAAATGTTCAACCTAGGACCGTGTGACATTGCTTAGTGTCTGAATAACATTCGGGTGTCGATGCCGTACGCGGAGTCGAGTAATGTCACTAGAGATTGATATCGTGACACTTTATATATTTTCGTGCTTGCATTATCAAGTACGTCATACCTCAGGACACTTGACACTATTCATGTGACAGAATCTTCTGAGATATTCATGGTGATTGTGTATAGGCTACAAGACTTGTGACATAGATATTACATATGCTTAGCTATCATTATGACTCGCTGCATCAGTTAGAGGTCATGATCGTGCGTGACATGGACATGAGACGTGTGATTGCATTGGGTGGGGATAGACACACAGGCTACAGGCTGATTTATATATATATATTTATTATGAGGCCTCAGACTCTACATCAGAGCTAGGCACTCTACTAGCGATAACTCTGCTACCGGCTCCCAGACACCGAGCTTGTAGTGGTCTCAGCCTGAGTTTTAGTGATGCTCTCATCTTGCATTTCACTTAGCTGGTTATATAGTTTACCCTATTTTTTTATTTATTGTTGCACTGCATTATTTATTTTGGCTTGAGTTATTTTGTACCTTGCTATGTCCCCTGAGGACCTGGATCCGGATTATGTCCCCAGGATTAGCAGACGAGATCTATCCCGAGGTATACGGGACCGAAGCATTAGTAGGAGCAGAAGCAGGAACAGGTGCATACATTGGAGCAGTACCAGGAACCAAGGACGAGGTGATTGCCGAGGATTCCTCCTGAGTATATGCTTCTTCTATACTCAGTCTTTGATGCTATTAAAATTCTTGTTTAATGAACAGTTGTATCAGACTTGTTATCGGATTGTTCCCCAATTTATTTACTTATGACTTGATGACGATTATACTTCACTTTGTTGATATTGATGTATTCATTTCTGTGGATGAGATTAGTAGACCTTTATTGTTGTACTACAGCTTAAGTACATCCTGATGGGTCCATTAAATTGACTTTGCCTATCGGTGTGTGCTGCTGGCCATTGCCACGTGGCTAGTCTCTTGATATTTTGGGACTGGGGCATTACATTCTAACTATGTCCTTTCAGTTAGCAATAATTGCCTAATTATTGTGTATATTTAGTTAGTTAATGTTAGACCATATTAGTTGCCTCCTTATTATTTCCCTCTCTCATCAGAATGCCACCCAAGACCAGAGCACACGTTTCCAGAGAAAATGGTGTTCATACCACACCTCCCTCATCTCAGGAGGTCGCATCAGCTGCATTTGAGAGTCTTCCTCCACCTCGAACAAATCTAACTCAAGGAGGCACGTCCGTTGATGGGGCACAATTGCATGACTTCTTCATAGGCATGATGAAGGCTCATAGGGCACATATAGAGGCCCAGATGCAACAAACAGAGGTGATGAGGTAAGGCGTAGAGAATGCTCAAAAACTGCTTTGGCAGCTATGGAAAGGGTTGCCTTTCAACAACAATAACAACCCGCTCAGCCGAGGGTAGGCAACGTCTTGGATTTCAAAAAGATGGACCCGCGGGAGTTCAAGGGGACTGAGGACTCGAGAATATCAAGCGTATCATGTGAGTTGCATGTATCCCTGAGGACCTAAAGATTGAGGCTGTTGGCTTGCAACTTCACAGTATCACCCATACTTGGTTCAGGAATGAACACAGTCTTGCGGATCCAGATCTGACGTAGGACCAGTTCAAGGACCTCTTTAAGAGAAAGTTCTTTTCTACAGCAGCCAAGTGTGTTCTAGAGAAGCAATGCCAAAACCTGGAGCAGGGCAGTCTTTCTGTGGATGAGTACACTGTGAAGTTCGGCAAGCTGAGCCGATTTATAAAGTACATGGCCTGGGACCCCGATGATCGAGCACGTAGATTCTTGCAGGGCCTGGCCAAGGAGATCAAGGTCCACATTGCATCTAGGACTACGATAATTGCTGAGATAATAGTTGAGGCCCAGAGGATTGAGGTGGACTTGGACTTCAGGCTTAAGAGGGACCGTGATTTAGTTAGAGGTGGTAGTAACACGGGACCGACAAAACGTTCCCAGATTCAACAAAGGATCTTCTAGTACCAGGAGCAGTATTATGCCCCAGCCAGAGCTCCTGTCACGCCCCAGTCCCAAAATACGTAGGACTAGGAATACTTAACCTGCCCAGCCGTATGTATATAAACTCCAATATATGGAAACCATATACACACGTACGTTATTTATGAATATTCAATCCACCAGTGGTAATATACTGTCACAACAAGTCACACAGAATCTATATCTTATCCACAACACAAATAATAAGTAGGAATAAAGAGCTGAATAACAACTGAATATCCAAGATGAGTATCTAGTCTGATAGTCAGGTGGAAACAAATCCACTACAAAATGACTATACTGAAGTAGCAACAAAATCTCTAAACAGTGGAAATAAAGCACAGCTACTCTGAGGGTAAGGCCTCATCAGTCAGGTAAGTAGAGTCAGGTCCAGGTCCGTACTCCTGTGGATACTCCTGCTCGTCCATATCTGGAAAGGGACCAGGTCCTCAGAGGGACGTATAAAAATACATAATAATATGCCAATAAGTACTGAAAATAAACATCCACTGGGTCGCCTAACCGTCTAAGTGAAATGCAACTTGAGGATAACCTTGAGCGTATGGAAAGTGTAGGCTAGACATATGCTGACGTAATTCACCAATCATGACAACTGGCTAGTATATGCCACATATGCCCCCAGTACAGGGGCGCATGTATATAATAACCATCGAGTGTGGAATCTGCATAGAGGAAGTGGGTGTCCCATACGCCTACTAGTAGTCCTCTCCGCCCAATGCTCTAAGCATGTCACATCCATGACACGAGCTAGTTCATAGCCTATCCTTAGTACCCTAGCCCAATCCTTCAACCAAACAAGGACAAGGATTGGACCACCGTACTACAATAGACTATGTCCATGGACCTCTAATAACTGCTAAGTCTTCTAGCATACAAAGTTTCTATCAGCAGTCATCCCTAACGCACGGCCATATGTACAAGAGGCCAACCCAATACGTAGTCCGGGGTCTATATGAGACTCACAACTCGTGTAACAACTGTGTCACGACCAATGAACCTACTGATGTTACATGATACTGGGGAGGTCTCATAAAATAGGTCCAAAATCTACATAAATAAACATCTATATAAGCAGAATTAAACATGCATGCATCAGCTGGAATGTAAATAATAGTACAATGGCAAGGTATACTTGCCGAGCAAAGTTCTGTAGAGTGCAACGTCCAATATGCGTATTTAATTTTGTTGTAAGAAAAAGTGGGATTAGTTTGAGAGAGTTGTAATATATATAGGGTCAAGAGGCGGTGGGGATACTTAGTCTCAAAGACTACTGCTGCTGTTTCTTCCTTTCATTGGTTTAGGTTTCGGTTGAGGAGAGTTTAGTAATAATAGGTAAAGAGGCGGTGGGGGATGAGTCACATGCGGAAAAAGGGAATGAATATACGCGGGAGTTGCTTTACGCGCGGGTGAAAGGAATTAAGCGGTGGAATTGGTTTACGCGCAAAGAAAGAGAAGCAAAGTGGGCTTTTGCTACTGCTGCTGTTTGATATTTCCCTCTCCTATTGGGTCCGGGTTCAAGCGGGTAGTGGGTTTGGGTTTCGATTTTGATATCCAATATCCAATAGGAATTATATATATATATATATATTCACAAAAAATTCTCAAAATTATATTGGTGCATACAGTTGAGCTAGCGACTGTCCAAAGGGTCTTCTATATGGAATAAATTAGGAAAAATTTATAATGGCTCTATAAATCCTCTAAATGCACAAACACCTCAAATAAAGCTTAAAATAAAATCTATTCTTTCTATTTAGCTCATAACTACTATAAATAAATTTAAAAAAATAAAAAAATACGATTTTCAGGATTAGGGGTCTTACAGCTCCACCCCAGTAGGGTCAACCCAAGCCTAAGTCTAATTATTGTGGAATGGAAGGACACAAATAGGACCATTGTAGGATGGGACTAGGACTTTGCCTATATTGTTAATCACCTGATCATATAATAAAAGATTGCCCAACAACACCTCCTCCACCAACCATTAGGCTAACCCAGAGTCAACAGTTTGGAGGAGCACCACGACAAGGACAAGGACAAGGACAAGCATTTGTAGTTGTGGCTCAACCTCACAATGAAGGTAACTTGCGTAGATTTCCTTAAAAGCCTTTCTTAATTATGATTGTTAAACATGATACATCCTTAGTACACCCTAGTTATTTGGATTTATTGAGGTTTAGTTTACTATTATTTTCTTTTCCAATAATGATCCTTCCATGTCTTACCCTTAGTTGATATTAGGAATTGCTTGCATATATTACTACATATATATAAACTGGTGTTGTTTGATTTTTGAGGACAAAAATATTTTAAGGGGGGTAGGTTGTAGCATCCGCTACCAAAATACTATATAATAATAATAGATAAATAAATAAATAATACACTAGTAAAAAATGTAAGGAATTTGTTTTGAAAAACAAAGTATAGTTCTATAATGAGAACAGTGTAACACTAGGCTTCATATACCTCATGAAGGATCACAATATGGGTTAAAACCATATTTGGGCTATTTTAGAATTTATGGAATTTTTTTGAAATTTTTAGATAATTAAAACCTAAGAACCCTAATTTTTAGGACTTCTAAAAATTACTGTAGGAAAACTATGGACATATTATAGCTCCAAGTTATTTTTTTAGATTCCTGACTCCATCCTATATTTTCCAAAAATTTTAAAAAAATTGGAGTATTTTTACTATTTATTATGAGTTAAATAAAAGAAAACTAATTAATAAATTAGTTTCTGGAAATAAAACCTAAAACTAAAACCCTAATCCCAGTCAGCCCTGCCTGGGCCCATGCGTTAGCGACCCTCAACAGAAAAGCGCGCCCATCTATCAGCCTCCGGATCCCCACATGGGTGAGCTGATCGGTCCCCAAGCCGCTAACGCGAGTCCGAATCAAACTCGCAACTGGCTCAAGACGAGCCGCTCCAACCCTAACCGCATGATTTGGGAAGGATCAGCCCGGATGGCTGCCACATGGCAGGGTCAGAGATGCGACTCCCCATTTTTCCTATATATATAGTATTAACCCCTAGGTTTGGTATTCAGCCGATTTTAGGGAGGAGAGGAGAGGAGGAGTTTTATGGTTCATTAACTTGGAGAAGCCATATCTCCTAGCTTCGGACTCCCAACGTGTCCCCGTTTCATCCATTGGAACCGTATTGAGGTACCTTTTCAGATATGTAAAAAAATTTTAGTTAATTATGAACCTAGAATTCTATAAAATTCTTAGAGTGCAAGTTGTCCGAATTCTGACACGTTTTGGTATTTTCGATATTTCGGGAGATTCTGAACTCGTTTTCATGAATCGTTTGATGTTTTAGAAAGATGACACAAATACCTATGATATATTTTTACCAAAATTTACTAGAGTAGTTTATCCTCCTGTTTAATTCGTTGAACATAGGATTCACTAGTAAACCACCAACCATCTATGAGCCATATTGCCCATAACTTTTTACTGATTCGAGATTCGATGAAACCGTCGATTCTAGCATTCTAATAGTGCTAAAATCTACCGAATTTTATACTTAATTTTTGTTTTGTATCGATTAACTTTTTGGTCAACGAAATGCCTCGATTTGTGTGCCACAAACCTCGAATTTGTAAACTTGTTGTTCTTTGGCCAAAATCTAGGCTTACCATTAAAATTAGAATATAATTATATTAAATTAGTATTTTAGGTTATTTTATTCAAAATTAAATAGATTAAAATAAAAAATCTATTCGACCACTTTTGTAAGTCTAACTTGTTTTAATTTATGTAATGGGGTAGATCGGGCGACGTCGTGAGTCGCGATTCATCCTCTTTCGGAGCAGACAAGTATTACTATGACCTATATTGTATTTATTCTATGATGCATGTTGTTCTTTCCTTGGTATTATTTGTTTTACCTTTTCTATTTCTAGTGCATGAGAGTTATACTTGTTATCATCATACATGATCACCTAACAATTTTTGTTAATGTTCAATATTTAATATTCAAAGTTCAAGTTCAAAGTTAATGTCAAAGTGATCATGTTTACTTCTGAGGGAGTCGAGAGGGAGAATACGACTAGTAGGCATATGGTAACCTATAGATAGTTAACCCAGAGTTGATTCGGTCGGAGGACCGTCTTATAGCGTTGATTCAGTCAATGCACCTCATGTATTTGACTGTCTTATTCTTAACCCAACCATATGTTGAACGTTTATATTCTAAAGCACATTGTACACGTGATTTGACTGTTGTTGCTATATTGTATAGTTGTTCATCTTTTCTTGTGTATACTTTCTACTGTTTCCATGTCATTGTTGTACTCTTATTTGTCATGTCATAACATTCCTATAGTTCCTATTTTCTTTACTATTGTTTTCTCATGCTTGTATATTATATTGTGTAGTATAGTGTTATGGTGTTCTTGCTCCAATCCTGACTGAATAATATTTTTCAGCTTTAGATGACATAATTTGCCCCGAGGTCTTTGGTGAGTACCTTGGTGACACCAACGTTACCAACGTGATGGTTACTTCTACAGATGCGGAGTAGCATATTTACTTCTTTATGCTTTCTCGTATTATTCTTAGTTAGTAGACTTAGTGGACTCTAGTTTTTAATTGCTTTTATTTTAATTCTACTAGGTTTGTTCCCGAGACTATCTTGAGTTATAGTGAATTATTTCTTTAAATATATTATTGACACTATTAATTTAATTTCCTTGTCGTGACTTAGTTTGTGGATAATATGTATCAAGTACTTGTTATGGACCATTGTTTATCGTAGACAGCGTACTACCATCGATGTTGTGGCATAGACTGGCTTGGTCACGTACCCGTATCCCAAAAGTGAGAGCGGGTCGTGACATGTGCCACCTCAAGCTGTGGGGGTTTGTTGTCATCATCAGATCACCATATAATGTTGCTATACCAAAGTCAACGAAACACCTGAGGATGCAACACCAACATGATGGCGATCTTCCATATGCTTTTGTCAACATAGTAGGTCAAGAACTATTACGCCCCGATTTCATAAAATCAAAGGTTTCCACTGAGCGTGATTCCGTAAAAGCTTGAATTTGCGCTTGTACAAGGCGTTATTGTGCTCATTTTATAAACATATATTTTCAGAGGGAGTTGCAATAATCACAGAGAAATTGAATACCCACATTGAAAGAAAAATATTCTTTTATTGATAACTTTTCATGCGAAAAATATAAGACCCTCAAACGGTCATGAAGAAATGCCATATCTGGCTTACAACTTGCAGAAATATTGAAATGAGATACGACGTTGCTCCATACATCATATTCCTTATTAAGTAAAAAGTGATCATAAACACCTTTGACAAAAGTCTTCTTCTTCACTTTGAAGCTTCAAGTGCAAGGCTTCTAAAGAGTCAGACCCAAACCTTCATCGTCGCCAAGCGGCGACTAAGTCCTCAATACCTGAGGATGCCCACAAACGTTGGTTAGTACATTAACGTATACTGGTGAGTGTCCGCAACCAATCTTACCTAAAAATTATCACTAAGTAAATATGTAAAAGCAGCATTTATAATTGTGATCTTGCTATCTTGCCTTAAGTTCAGTTAATAATTCATATGATAGGAACATAAGGAACACAATGATTATCATTATTTGGTGATTCTTACCCACGGTTGTTCAGTCATCCCTGTAATTGAGTAATAACTTACTCTTCCTGCATAATACATTATTGGCTATGACACCTGTCTATATGAAGGTCACTGACTATGCATCATCTTGGACTTATAGTCGGTTAGACGGCTCCTCTCCCCGAAGGGTAGCGAGCCCACTTTGAGGTTTCCGAATCACCATGCTACCATAAACATGCTCTGATTTTTCCCCAGGTCGAACGGCTCCGTCGCCCCAAATTACCATTCGAGGAATTATACCTTGTGCATAAGTTGTTTATGACCATGCATACAATACAAATTTACTAATAAAAGAACATAATATGTACGTATAGAAAAATTGATAATTTATGTTACTGTTTTCGTTTCTTGCCTCGAGCCATAGCTCACCATACTTATTGCCCATTCCGGGGCTTGTTATAACCCATCCTTCTATAACTCTACCAGTTAATAAAAATGTGATTATTTATCTTTCTTATCTTTATAGGTTCTTGCTAGGTACCATTGATCTATTTTGTTAAGCGTGGAGACTAAATGAATCATCGAAGGATCGAAGTCACTCACTAGTAGGTGAATTGATGAGAAAAAGAGATCTTCCACGGGACATCAGGCGTTGATCACTGGCTCACCTGCATTTGCACCAACAACAGTTCAGAACTCTTCTTCTCTTTCTCTCAGTAATTCGATATGAATGCGAGACAGTAAAAGCAAGCGATGAAAACCGTTCATCGAAAATATTCACGAAAATGCATCATAAAACCAACATCGAAAGCACATCAAAAACTAATAGTGCAAGGGTCTTGAGGCGCAGACCCTTATATAAAGTTGACTCTCCAAAACACATTATAACTGCATCTTAGGCGCAACTTCTTAGGATTTTGTTCCATAACGAGGAAGGGTTCCCCGTTTATTTGTCCCGATCAATCGATACCGACAAAGTTTCTCCATTCTCTGATTCCGACTCGACCATTCCAGCCGCTAACCCAAACCACGATCTACAACGGGATCACTGCACTCCGCAACGAGATCAGGGAACTATAAGAACCACAAAAGAAAAAAGTAATAAAATCTGGGGATAGTCAGTCACCCTCTCGTACTCTATTCGGATGCATCATTTTTTTAAAATATGAGCCTCGAGTGGATGTGAGTATAATCCATGTTGAAGGTGCATTCCGAGGTACCAAATCTTGAAGTCGCTCTTCACAATCACTCTCTGCTGCTCCGGCTGGAAGTAGTCTTCCTGGAGATGTAGACTCCGAGGTCGAAGCACCAATTAGACTTATGTCTCTTTTGAAACCATCCAGTCGGTAGAAAGATGGGTGGTATCCTCTTATATGGCAGGGGATGAATCATCAAGTAGCAATATTGATAAACATTTAGCCGCAACCTCATCTAGCTAGGGACCAACCCAAGTTTCAATAAATACATCACCACGAGTGGTTGTCCGTTAGTCACTCGCCTTACGTATGAAGACGACTTCCTCCTCTTCTCCTCCGGAAACAAGTGCATCGTTCGTCAGATCAGCGAAGTCCTCATCCATTACGAGAGCTTCTTGGGTTAAAAGATTAGTAAGATTAAAAGGTGTTTGTTTATGTCATAGCTGTTTTTCTCAAATTAATTTATTCATGTTTTATCTATTATTATTTATTTTATTTATTTTGAATGTAGAAATTGAATTGTTTTTATAATTAATTTCAAAAAAAGAAGAAGGGGGATTTGATTTCATTATTTGTCTTTTGCATATTGTAGGGTAGTTTGTTGGCTTAATATGAAATAAAATTCTCAAGCGTGATATGGACACATCGACACAAAAAAATAATTTATGGAATATGTTAGGATTTAAATTAATTTAAATACTGAATATTTTGAGTTAGATGTATATACATACGTGGGTAATGGTGCGACACGGACACAAGAATTAGGGTACGGTATGACATCGGTACGATTGTAGTTGTGATATTTATGAGTTTGCGAATGATACCTATACGACATGTTAAGTTAAATACTATATTTAGATATGTCTAAATATGTATAGACTAAAAAACTAGGGTTGTAGAGGCAACCTTGGAATGTGTTCATATTTATGATACAAGGTCGTATCGACAATTTTTGGCTCTAATCTGAATTATTCTTTAAAATTCAGCATTAAGTAAGCTCGGGATGTCATAATGGACTTTGTAGAATTAAAAAACTTTAGACATAACATATTATAAACCATCTCTTAAGTCCTCAGGACCGTATCGGCTCAAATTTAGTCAGATATGATATTAGAAATTAAGTTGGTATAAAATTTAGCATTCGTACCGTACATGAAATTCTATCATTTGAGATATTAGAAAATTAGAGTATATTTACTATGTCCTTATATGTTGGTACATGATAAGTGTATAGTGCCCGAAATCGATATTCGATGGGTTATGATCTAAAGTCTATAAAATTCAACATATGTATTGATTTTAATTTTTTTAGGCCATATGGTTAAGAAATCATATTGTTAAGTTATTGGAGTTTTATAGAAATTTAAAATTTTCGGAAACACGGAATATCATTTGTGTATATTTATGTGCTTGATTTAGTATACTTATTTCTTAATCAAATTAGAAGTAATACTTAAGTATTTAAATGATTAGTATCTTACAAACAAGAGGTTCGATATACGAGATACTTGAAATTGTATTTCTCATTTTGTATGATTTTACCATCAGAATGTTGTGTAAATTATGAATTCTGATTTATATTGAGTCTCCTGAGCTTGAGTAGCAAACTTGGAACGGTGCTAATTGCCAGAATAGAAAATTGCTAAGGTAAAGTGCCGCATTGGTAAGAAAGATTTTATTTTGTCACTTGTCTATCAATATATAAATTGTGTGGGATACCGGTGTTGAGAGTTGCTCCACAGAAGGGATCGGCGAAAATAGAAATTCTACGAAGGATTGCTCTGGGTCTTTTATTCAAATTGTAAAAATTTTGTGCTCCAAAATACAAAGAAAACTTTGTCGATATTTTCAAAAATATTCAGAGATAAACCATTTTTAGAAAATCTGAATAATTGGTTAGTCTTTATTTCAAGTCATTTAGTATCTATTTAATTTAGGATCAAACTCTAAAAATCTTAGATTTCGGATTTAGAATATAGAATGCATAGGACACACATACACGTGTACGAAAGAGCAATAAAAGTTTCAATATTTCATATTCCAAGGTAAGGTGTACACATTTTATATTTTCGAATTTGTCCTACTAAATGGAATATTACTATTTAAACGTGATGCCATGAGCACCCGAAATAGATACTTGATTGGATATTTAATGTCTCCGCTAAAGACAGAACATCTTGTCGAATAGTATCCTCATAAAGCATATGGCGATTAACACACGAAACGAGATACGAATCGAATATGTAATTCAACCAAAATTGTATGTTAGATAGGAATGTTTATGAATTTGTAGAATTATATTGGATGAGAGAGAACATTTGGATCACACCGTCAAACTCTTGCAATAAATATTTGTTTAAAACTGATCAGTAGTGTCGGCATACGTATGGCCATACTATGACCGAGGTGAGGCTTAGCTCACTACACTTGATAGCCGACATCTGCATGGTTATGCGATGCTTCGAGGTGAGGCTAAACTCACTACACTTGATAGGGTTTTTGGGCATCGACTCAAGTAATCCAACGCTTGTTATGAGCTGGTGTATGACCGAGGTGAGGTTTAACTCACTACACTTGTCCTTGGATCTGAATTCTTAAAAGAGATTAAGAAGTTCGACAATTGTGTATATCCAATGTGGTTATATTCCGAATTCTTGGAAAATTTTAAGTAATTCGACAATTGTTATATTATGACATGACCCGAATTCTTAAAGCAAGAATTTTGACAATTGTTTATATCATGTATTGCTTGTGGGATTGGAAATCTAAGCACCACCCATCAAGAAAATTTACATGATCCCGGGTATATGGTATTATTGTCAAGATAATAGGTTTTGTTGTGATCCAAAAGCGTTCTCTAAATTGCATTTGCATATAAAAATTTGTCATTGTGAATGTGCTTGTGATTTGTTATTTGGACACTAAGTAGAATAGGATTATAGAAAAGTGTGAGTGTGGATTATGATTTGGACATTAAGTAGAATAAGTTTTAATAAGAGTTGGAACATCTGTTTCAGGATTACGTTATAAAATCTGGAATATCCTACTTCATGATTTCATTAAAATGGGTCTAAGGTTATTATTCCATTTATTCATTATGAACTTTCGAGAATCAAATCACTTTCAGATTCTCATATTATTTCATTTATTTTCTCCGTCCTTGACTGTGTACTTGCATGTCATTTGACAACTTAGTATTGTTCACTAGATTTTGTAGAGAACTTCTTCAAGGAAGCTACCATTGTGCCTTAGCAAGGAGCTGGAGAACAAAAATAATTTGTTACAACAAAAGGTGATTGAGTTGGAACCAGAATCTATTTCTATCATGTATTAAGGGTATTAATGTGTTATATGTATATTGGGATAAAAGTTGTAATTGGGTAGAATAGCCAATTTTTTAATTATAATTTAGATTGTCCTCTATCCCAAAATATTTATTTATTGCATTAAGCAAGTTGTGACCTATAATACACCTATCCTAGAACCTTACAGGCGACAATCGCGAGTGTGGATACTGAAGTATTTGTATGTCGTGTGGCCTGGGGATGATGTTACGTACTCGGCTTGTCGTATTCCGAAAATGGGGCGTGACATATCTTTTAGTCGTGGACCATGCAGTCTATATAAAAGAACTATGAATAACCTATGATAGGATGCAGGTCTGGACAAATAGAGAATCTAGGATAGGATACAAGCCAAGTTTTTGGAAACCTATATTGGTTAAGTTCGAGATCCTAAGATATGTTCTTAGGAGAAGTTTATAAAGAACTTTAGAATAAACAATACCCATAGGTTATTTGTATTAGCCTATGTTTCATAGGCTATTGAATAATGGATTTACTATAGTCATCCTATATAGTCAAGAATCCTAACCTAAGATTACCATTATAAGTGTAGATAATATTCGGTAAGCATGGGTAGTATAAGGAATAGGTATAATACCTATTGTACATAGTTTATTAAGAATATAACTCTTTAATCCCCTGAACTTATTAATGCTTAAGTCCCGACTCGTTTTCCCTTTCCTTGGTAAATCTCTTATTATCGAATTATTTCACAACCCCGTCCTTATTCAAAAAGTTTTAATTCTCTTGCTTCATTCAACATTCTTTGATTAAAAATATAGAATTGTATTCTCTGTTTCTCCATTCAATTCCATCTTTAGTATCAATCCAAATTTTAGGAACTGTCATTTATCTAATATCCTTATCTATTACTAACTCATTACTCATTTGACTTCTAGTGAAACAATATTTTGATTGAATTTTTATGTGAATTAATATTTGTTGTGTCAAGAACCCAAAAATTTCTCAATTGGATCATGAAAACAGAAGTTGTTGCAGCCATTGGGACTAGCCATCCAAATTGGCATGACACTATATTCTCAAAATGTGATTCAGAAATTTAATAAGATTTCGGGGACCAAGACAAATTTTTTGGAATGGATTTCAAAACTTGACATTCTGATGTTGATTTCATTTTGCCTCAGTCTGGATTTGAAAACCATTGACCTGAATAATTTAAAAATGATATTTAGTGCTTCTAAGAATATAGATATATGAGTTTATCTATGTAATAATATTACCCATTAGCTTTCATACTATGATAAAGTAATGATGATGATATTTAGAAAGCTTGAATTTATGTATTGATTATTAAATTTCATTTGAATTGCTAAGGACACTCTGACCTGTGAGGTAACTTCACAATCATAATTCCTACTCATTCTATGGATATTAATGGCGCGGTAGCAGAAAGCTGCAGCCATGAATTCTGATAGTGAAATGGTATCTTGGTTGCAGCCATACGCGCGGTGGCGTGGCAAAATATTACTTATCTCATGTCAGAAAGTATGGAGAGTAGAATATGATTAAAATATAGAACCTACATGTTTTTTGGTTAAAGTTGCATAATTAAATTTTCAGATCTTTTATGATTTAAGTATCTCTGGGAATTCCTTATTTTGTGAAGCTTTAATGAACATAACTTTGAAGTATTTCATTTGAAAATAGATTACTATTTCACTTTTGTAAGGTGGGTAGAATATCTTTTTTCTCTCTCATATTTGTTTTGAAAAGTTTATCTTTAAAATTTTAAATTTCGAAGACAAAATTTTTGTAAGGTGGATAGAGTGTTCTGCTTTTCTAAAATTAATGTATTCATGTTTTATCTATTATTATATTTTTTCACTTATTTTGAATGTAGAAATTGAATTTTTTTTATTATAAATTTCAAAAAAGAAGAAGGGGAATTTGATTTCATTATATGTCTTTTGCATATTAATCCCCAAAATAAATTAGATTCCTTGTAATTTGATTTATGCAACAAACGTCCTAGCAATGTTTTTTTTTTGCATATTAACCTAGACACATATGGTCACCATGTGTCAATTCCTTACCAAACTAAACCATGACTCAGCAAACCCACCATCACCTTTTTCTACCACCTGGACACATACTCTCTCTCTCTCTCTCTCTCTCTCTCTCTCTCTCTCTCTCTATTACTTAAAAAGAAAAAGAGACGGAAAGAAAGAAATAAACTCTCCCCTCCTCATCCCCTCTCCCGTACTCTCTCTCTCTCTCTCTCTCTCTCTCCTCCCTTTTCCTCTTCCCTCCTAGCCGCTACTCCTGTGAGTGCTGCTGTCGCTGCTACTATCGCGGCTCGCGGTTGCGGCTGTTGCTGCTACTTGATAATTTATGTTACAGTGTTACAGTTTTCGTTTCTCGCCTCGAGCCGTAGCTCGCCATACTTATCGCCCATTCCGGGGCTTGTTATAACCCATCCTTCTGTAACTCTACCAGTTAATAGAAATGTGATTATTTATCTTTCTTATCTTTCTAGGTTCTTGCTAGGTATCATTGATATATTTTGTTAAGCGTGAAGACTAAATGATTCATCGAAGGATCGAAGTCTTTTCTGTTGTTGGACACTTTATTTCCTGTCTAGTAAATTATTGTACCAAACTCATTATCGGATTGTTCCCCGATATATTTTATTTAAAACTTGATGTTGGTTTATATGTTGTTATTTTCATATTAATTTATCTTATGTGGATGAGATTAGATTTTGACATGTATTGTAGACCTATTTACTGTTGTTTTACAGCTTAAGTACACTATAACGGGTCCATTAAATTGAGTTTGCCCATTAGAGTGTGCTGCTGGCCATTGCCACGTGTCTAGTCCCTCAGTATTTTGGGACTGGGGCATGACATGGACTAGTAGGTGAATTGATAAGAAAAAGAGATCTTCTACGGAACATCAGGCGCTGATCACTGGCTCACCTGCATTTGCACCAACAACGGTTCAGAACTCTTCTTCTCTTTCTCTCAGTAATTCGATATGAATGCAAGACAGTAAAAGCAAGCAATGAAAATCGTTCATCGAAAATATTCACGAAAATGCATCATAAAATCAACATTAAAAGCACATCAAAAACTAACAGTGCAAGGGTCTTGAGGCACAAACCCTTATATAAAGTTCACTCTCCAAAACATATTACAACTGCATCTTAGGCGCAACTTCTTAGGATTTTGTTCCATAACGAGGAAGGGTTCCCCGTTCATTTGTCCCGATCAATCGATACCAGCAAGGTTTTCCTATTCTTTGATTCCAACTCGGCCATTCCAACCGCTAACCCAAACCGCGCTCTACAATGGGATCACTGCACTCCGCAACGAGATCAGGGCACTACAAGAACCACGAAAGAAAAAGTAATAAAATCTGGGGATAGTCAGTCACCCTCTCGTACTCTATTCGGATGCATCATTTTTTTCAAATATGAGCCTCGAGTGGATGTGAGTATAATCCATATTGAAGGTGCATTCCGAGGTACAAAATCTTGAAGCCGCTCTTCCCAATCACTCTCTACTGCTCCGGCTGGAGGTAATCTTCCTCGAGATGTAGACTCCGAGGTCGAAAGCACCAATTAGACTTATGTCTCTTTTGAAACCATCCAGTTGGTAGAAAGACGGATGGTATCATCTTATATGGCAGGGGAAGAATCATCAAGTAGCAACATTGATAAGCTTTTAGCCGCAACCTCATCTAGCTAGGGACCCACCCAAGTTTCAATAAATACATCACCACGAGTTGCTGTCCATTAGTCACTCGCCTTGCGTATCCAGAAGACTTCCTCCTCTTCTCCTCCTGAAACAAGTGCGTCATTTGTTAGATCGGTGAAGTTCTCATCCGTTACGAGAGCTTCTTGGGTCAGAAGATTAGTAAGATTAAAAGGTGTTTGTTTATGTCATAGCTGCTTTTCTAAAATTAATTTATTCATGATTTATCTATTATTATTTTATTTATTTATTTTGAATGCAGAAATTGAATTGTTTTTATTATAAATTTCAAAAAAAGAAGAAGGGGAATTTAATTTCATTATTTGTCTTTGCATATTAATCCCCAAGCTAAATTTGATTCCTTGTAATTTGATTTATGCAACCAACACCCTAGCAATGTTTTATATTAACCTAGACACATATAGTCATCATGTGTCAATTCTTTACCAAAATAAACCATGACTCACCAAACCCACCCTCTTCTTTTTTTACCACCTGGACACATACTCTCTCTCTCTCTCTCTCTCTCTCTCTCTCCTACCTCTTCCTCTTCCTTCTTAGCCGCTACTCCTGCAACTGCGGTTGTCGCTATTGCTGTCACGGCTGCGCACCGCCACCGGCCGCCAGGTCGCCCCCTCCGATCATCCTCCGGTCAGATCCGACCACACCATCTCCATCACCTCTTGAGATCATTTTTATAATTTAGGTATAACCCATTCTCTTTCTCAAACTCCTTTTCAATTGAAAACCTTGGTCAAATTCTACAAATAGGTAATATATTCTAATTTTTATTGTAGGGATTTGTGAAATGATAGGAAGCAAGTTATTTTCAATTTGGAAATCAAGTGCAAGATCTAAGGCAAGCCCTACTTTCTCTAAAAAAAATCTTGTATACCTATATATATATATATATATATATATATATATATAGGAAATTTTATTCTGAATAAAATGGGTTTTAAGCACTGAATGCATATATTTATACATGTGTGTGTATATGTGTATGTTTGATTTGTGTGTATGTGATTCTAATTTCTTTTAGATTTAGGAATTGTTTGGGGTAAATTGAATTGTGTGCATCCTTAACATCGGACATATGTGAATTTGTGATATGCATGAAGTCTTACTTATGTGTGTGTCTTTCTACATACGCACATACATATAAGTAGAGATTAATTTCTAGTATGTATGCCATGATGAAGGGATTATGATGATATAAATATTCAATTATAGGGTAGTTTGTTGGCTTAATATGAAAAATAATTCCTAAACGTGATATGGACACATCGACACAAGAAAATGATTTATGAAATATGTTAAAATTTAAATTAATTTAAATACTGAATATTTTGAGTTATATGTATATACATACGTGTGCAATGGTGTGACACGGACACAAGAATTAGGATACGGTATGACATCGATACGATTGTAGTTGTGATATTGATGAATTTGTGAATGATACATATACGACATATGAAGTTAAAATTTATTTAGATATGTCTAAATATGTATAGACTAATAAACTAGGGTTGTAGAGGCAACCTTGAAATGTGTTCTTATTTATGATACAAGGCCATATCGGCAATTCTGGGCTCTAATCTAAATTATTCCTTAAAAGTCAACATTAAGTAAGCTCGAAATGTCATAATGGACTTTGTAGAATTAGAAAACTTTAGACATAACATATTATAAACCATGTCTTAAGTCCTCAGGACCGTATCGGCTCAAATTTAGTCAGATATGATATTAGAAATTAAGTTGGTATAAAATTCAGCATTCGCACCATACATGAAATTCTATCATTTGAGATATTAGAAAATTAGAGTATATTTACTAGGTCCTTATATGTTGGTACATGATAAGTGTATAGTACCCGAAATCGGTATTTCAATGGGTTATGATCTAAAGTCTATAAAATTCAACATAGGTATTGATTTTAATTTTTTTTCTTTGGCCATATGGTTAAGGAATCCTATTGTAAGTTATTGGAGTTTTCTAAAGCTTTACAAATTTCGGAAACACGAAATATCATTTGTGTATAGTTATGTGCTTGATTTAGTATGCTTATTTCTCAATCAAATTGGAAGTAATATTTAAGAATTTAAATGATTAGTATCTTACAAACAAGAGGTTCGATATATGAATTACTTGAAATTGTATTTATCATTTTGTATGATGTTGCTATCTAAATGTTTTGTAAATTATGAATTATGATTTGTATTGAGTTTCCTGAGCTTGATAGGTGTTAATTGCCAGAATAGCAAATTGCTAAAGGTAAAGTATTTAAATGAGTAGTATCTTACAAACAAAAGGTTCGATATACGATTTACTCGAAATTGTATTTCTTATTTTGTATGATGTTGCCATCTAAATGTTTTGTAAATTATGAATTCTGATTTGTATTAAGTTTCCTGAGCTTGATCGGTGTTAATTGCCAGAATTGCAAATTACTAAAGGTAAAGTGCCGCATTGGTAAGAAAGGTTTTGTTTTGTCACTTATATATCAATATATAAATTGCATAGGATACCGGTGTTGAGAGTTGCTCCACCGAAGGGGTCGACGAACCCGAAAATTCAACGAATGGTTGCTCCGAATCTTTTATACAAATTGTGATAATTTTTGGCTCCAAAATACAAAGGAGACTGCCGAAATTTTCAAGAAATTCCAGAGATAAACCATTTTAGAAAAATCTGAATAATTGGTTAGTCTTTATTTCAAGTCATTTAGTAGCTATTTAATTTAGTATCAAACTCTAAAAATATTAGATTTCGGATTTAGACTATAGAACACGTAGGACACACCTACACGTGCACAAAAGAGTAACAAAAGTTTTAATATTTCACATTCCATGGTAAGGTGTACCAATTTTCATATTTTCGAATTTGTCCTACTAAATAGAATGTTACTGTTTAAACGTGATGCCATGAGAACCCGAAACAGATACTTGATTGGATATTTAATGTCTCCGCTAAAGACGAAACTACTTGCCGAATAGTATCCTCGTAAAGCGTATGGTGATTGACACACAAAACGAGATACGAATCGAATATGTAATTTAACTTAAATTGTATGTTAGATATGAATGTTTGTTAATTTATAGAATTGCATTGGGTGGGTGAGAACATTTGGATCATGTCACACCCCAGTACCGAAATACGAAGACGGACATGGCCAGCTCCCCCGTACAAGGTATAGAACGTCGTACGGCGGTCACGGCTGTAACTAAACAAGGGAATGCATACTACAAGTAAGTCACTTAGGGTCACACAGCACATCTATTGTCTCAATCAGTCAAGCAAGAACAGTAAACATAGAACATATATGACAAGAAAGTAAGGCATCCGAAACGTCCTGTCAAGATATTTTGGAAACCAGCTGTGCAAAATAAGAAAGCTGGTAGAGTATCAAATGTACATGACCATGATCATCTACAGTCTGATTAATTACAATCATGTAGGGAAACTAAATGTCAAGATTTACGGCTAACAAGTGTCGGTGGCTAAACACCCAAAATAAGTAAAGTGTGCATTAACGAGCAGGGAAGAAGGAACCCACTCGTTCCCTTCAACGGCCATACGCCTGGTGTGCGCTATTGTTCAGGGTGGAGTATGCATGATCCTCGGGTGTTGTCTCTAAACTTGGCCATGCAAAACCAGTGGGGTTAGACCCCAAATAGCAAGTACCACAAAGGAAGCACGAATAAAGAAATAAAACCTGGTTATGAAACATATATATATATATATATATATATATATATATATATATAGTTATGTCTCATAGTTTCGGTTTATAGCCTATTGTGACACAATAATCTAACCATACAACCAAACAAGAACAAGGGTTAGACCATCGACCATGATAGACCATGTCCCTAGACTATTTGACAGCAGATACAATACATAAACAAGCTTAGTTACATAATTGTCCAATCACTGGTACTGCTTACTAGATGGAGTCTGAGTTATCCCAGAGATATTATGCATATAGGAATCCTCAGATCGAACCAGATACTAGCAGGGTTAGTCAAGCCATAAATCGTCGTATAGCACATAGTATTGCGCACCGGTCCCTCGCAAAGCCACCATGCTAAGATCGCATAGAATACATAGTATAGTATAATAGTCGAATAATTTTATCCACTAATGAGAACTTAAACAATATCCATGGGGACTAGCCTGCACACCCCCATTCAGATGACTGGAGGTGGCTAGTTAGGCACGATCTCGAGATTCCATTCCCTCCCAATGCTCTACAAGTTTAGTTATCAAGTTAACCCTATTGTTAACTGGAATCACATGGCGTAGTCATATGGTATTCCTTTTATATGACGTACCATAGTACGGCCACGCTAGATACGAATCCACTTTGTCACTTGATAGTTCAATTTGGATTCATCCCAGCGTGATGCAACAATCAACAGATCCTAGCCACGCTTGGTCATTGACTAACCCTTATGTCCATGCTGGAGATTGAGTCATATCACATATCAAGTAGCGCATAGGTACACCGCAGTATAAACATGTAATATAATCGCGTAGGAATATTTAGCATATAGGAACACATAACACGTAGGAAGTATATCAGTACGGATACAAGTGGTCGGGTCATGACGCATAGGTGGGTCTAATACTCTTGTGGTTATTAAAGTCATACATACAAACCATAAAGTCCAAAGGAACAATGAAAAATACCAGTCCAATAAAATGTGTGCAAGGGGCCGCATGCGCCCATAAGGATCAAGACCGCATGGAGATCAGTTGCCGCATAGAATCAGTTGCCGCATAGGTCTAGGCAGCATAGGACCAGTTGTCGCATATGAGACATTGCCGCATAGAATAAGTCAAAGTTCACTCTTCGGTTTAAGTGCAGAAACGACAGGTAATAAATGTGTGTCAGAAAAGTGACTGATGTGACAAGCCATAAAGTGTGTCAGAGGAAAGGACAAAATTATAGGATTTCGTGCAAAGGAAAAATAGAGTTATGCGTCCAAAAGAGACTCCGCCGCATAGCCTGTCTTGTCGCACAGTCTGTCCTTCCACATAGGCGTCTCTTGGACTTAGCAAATTTCTCATTCGTTTAGCGAATAAACACAAGGAGTCCCTTCAGAACACATGTGTATTAGTTAGTCATACATCCAAAAGAGATGGACGCATGTTGGTATGCGGTAAGGAGTTCATGACGCATAGCATTCTCATGCCGCATAGCACTATCTGCAGCATAGGGTGTTGGCCGCATAAAATCTTCATCGTCCCAAACAGCAGGTTCAGCCATGGCAAAAGCTCCAAAATCAAAATTTTATTTTCTTCATAAAAACTTTATTTTAACTCTGAATTGAGTAAATCAAAAGCCAAAACGCTCGAAATAAAGTGCTCCATCCATCCCAAAAACTATTTTTCAAAAATACCATATTTAGTATATAAAAACTACCAAAAACTCAAGGAACTCATGAAATCCTAAGTTAGAAAAGTAGATCCACACAAATCCACCCATCAAAACTGAAAACTCCAAGTACTAAAACTGTTTAGAATTATCATGAGCACATAATAGACTAATAAAATGCAAAAAAAGAGAAAGAATCAAAAATTAAGAGATTTTTCCATGTAGTGCAAGGTGTACTTGCCTAGAAATGAAAGAGATAAAATGAAGAATGAGGGAAGAGAGAGAAATAAGTTATCTTATATAGCTAGGGTTTGAGGTTTAGCCCATGGGTTCAACTCATGACCAAACCAACCCAACAATTAAACCATGGGTCTACTTGAACCAAATAATGGGTCTAGTCTCCATGACATGCAACATAATTAACATGCAAGCAACAAATAATATAAGCAGAAAAGCTAATATGTTCCAAATACGTATATCGTGAACAGGGAGTGACATCGCCACCCACCTTAGAAAAATTTTGTCCTCGGAATTTAAATGCAAAGCTAGCTAGGGAAACCAGAACAAGCACTACGCTAACTACAAGCTCATATACATATGTAATCAAATTCAAGCATATAAAGAAAAGCAGTGTCACATAGCATGGGTAAATAAATTACGAGATTCGAGATACGAAGGCATAAGAACGAATATACCTTCTATGTCGAATATGTGCGGATACCGAGACCGGATATCGTCCTCGCGCTCCCACGTCGACTCTCCCAAAGGGTGATGAGCCCAAGAAACCAGGACAAGATGGATAGTCCAATTCTTGAGCACCTTCTTCCATCGGTCCAAAATGGATACATGTTGCTCCTCGTAAGACAAGTCGGTACCAACGACTAGCTCAGAATGGTCGAAGATATGACTCAGATTTGGGATATACCTACGCAATTGAGACACATGAAATACATTATGCACCCCACGTAGCGAAGGCAAAAGGGTAAGACGATAAGCAACATCGTCCACCCGCTCGAGAATATCGAACGGATCGACGTATCGCGGACTAAGCTTCCTGCAAACCCCGAATCTAATGACTCCACGGGTTAAAAAAATTCGCAAGAACACGTGATCGCCGACACAAAACTCTAAAGGCCTACGATGCTGATTTGTCCAATGCCAATGCCTATTTTGCGGAACCCAAAGTCGCTCTCTGATCTGCTTGACAACTTCTACTGTCTGTGTAATCATCTCTGGGCCTAACATCTTTCGCTCACCTATATCATCCAATGCCAATGGTGATCTATACTTTCTCCCATATAATGCTTCGAAGGGTGCCATCTGAATACTTGCTTGATAATTATTGTTGTACGAGAACTCAACGAGATGAAGGTGATCTTTCCAAGACCCTCTAAAATCAAAAGTACAAGCTCGAAGCATATCTTCCAGGTTCTGGATAGTTCTCTCTGATTGCATATCTGTTTATGGATGGTATGCGGTACTGAATCTCAACTTGGTGCCCAAACTCTGGTGCAAACTCTTCCAAAAATATGAAATGAAACGAGTGTCTTGATCGGATACAATACTCACTGGAATGTCGTGTTGTCTTACTATCTGTCGCATGTACATCTCTGCTAACTGCTCTGTGGATTGCCCTACCCGAAAAGAAAGAATGTGAGCTACTTTTGTGAGATGATCTACTATTACCCAAACTGTATCACGACCAGTAGGGGATCTAGGTAAACCGGTCACAAAGTCCATCATGATATTTTCTCACTTCCACTCCGGAATAGGAAGCGGATGTAATAGTCATGCCGGTCTTTGTTGGTCTGCCTTCACTTGTTGGCATACTTTCGGATTCTCTGCCTGAGCTGCTTTAATCCTCTCTATAATGGTATATTGTACCTGTAAACTAGCCAATACTCCTATATCTTGCGAAAGTACTATCTCGATCCCTATTTCTCGAAGATCTTCTAAGATATGTCGCTTTGATGTTAACATAAATGTACTACCTCTCCGGCTAAGAGCATCTGCTACCGCATTTGCCTGGATGGTACTGAAGTTCCACATCATAGTCCTTTATCAATTCTAGCCACCTCCTCTGCCTCATGTTCAAGTCCTTCTGGGTGAATACATACTTTAAGCTCTTGTGATCCGTAAATATTTTCACCCGATCATCATACAAGTAGTGCCTCCACAGCTTGAGTGCAAATACTACCGCTGCCAACTCCAAATTGTGAGTCGGATAATTTTTCTCGTGATCTCGAAGTTGTCGTGATGCATAAGCTATCACTCTTCCATGTTGCATCAACACACACCAAGTACTTTGCCTGACGTGTCATAATATACTGTAAACCCTCCAAAATCTACTGGAAGCGCAAGAATCGGAGCTGAAATCAATCTCTTCTTTAATTCTTCAAATGATGTATGGCACTTTGCTGAACAATCAAACTTGGCTTCCTTGTGCGTCAATCGAGTCAACGGAGCTGAAATCCTTGCAAAGTCTGCTACGAACCTTCTGTAGTATCCTGCCAATCCCAGGAAACTACGCGCTTCAGCTATTGTCTTAGGAACTTGCCAACTCTTTATGGCCTCAACCTTCTTCGGATCTACTGCTACTCCTGTCCCAGAGATGATGTGACCCAAAAATAATATGTGATCCAACCAAAACTCACACTTGCTGAGTTTTGCATATAACAGGTATTCCCTCAAAATATGTAAGACCTTCCGAAGATGCTCTTCGTGCTCCTCTTCGCTACTGGAATAGACTAGAATGTCGTCTATGAAAACCACCATAAACTGATCTAGATATGGCATAAAAATACGATTCATCAAATTCATAAATATTGCTGGAGCATTAGTCAGCCTGAATGACATAACTAAGAATTCGTAATGCCTATATCGTAACATAAATGATGTCTTGGGTATGTATTGCTCCTGAACTCTTACTTAATGATACCCTGATCGAAGATCGATCTTGGAGAAAATCTTGGCTTTACTCAGCTGATCAAACAAATCATCGATCCTTGGTAATGGATATTTGTTCTTCACTGTTACAACGTTCAACTGTTTGTAGTCGATACATAACCGTGATGACTCATCATTCTTCTTCACTAGAACCACTAGCGCTCCCCAAGGTGATCCACTGGCTCGAATAAACTTCTTTGACTTCAGTTCCTCTATATGGTGGTATAGTATGTCTAGCTCTGATGGTGCCATCTGGTAAACTTTACAAGATATTAGTCCTGCTCCAGGAATCAACTCTATACAAAACTCAACATCTTTTACTGGGGTAACCCTGGTAGTTTTTTTGAGAAGACGTCTAAGAACTCCTTAACTATCTCGAAAAGTTATTCTTCTGCTAACACTGTCGCTGCAATCCTCTCTTCATGTTGGTCTCCCACAGATCTGTCAAAGGTAAAATATTTCAAACCCGGAATACTAAATAGTACCCTACCCTTATGGCAATCTATCGTAGCATGACTGTCTCTCAGCCAGTTCATGCCTAGGATAACGTCAAAGTTACCCATAGGAAACTCGATCAACCATGCTGGTAGTGAACGCCCGCACACTACGACTGGACACGCTATATATATTCTACTAACTCCTACGAGCCCATTACTAGTGAGTATATTCAACCTCTTTGGCAACGTCTCGAACTCCAATCCAATGCGTGTTGCGAATCCTGCAGATATAAAAGAATGAGATACGCCTGAATCAAACAATGCTACAGCAGGAAAAGATGCGAGAGAAATGTTACCTGCCACCACGTCGTCCGATGCTAAAGCCTCCTCTAAAGACAAGATGAATGCCTGCCCTTGGCTCGGCTGTGCTCCTCGCTGTTGTCTCCCTTAGTGACGCTGTTGTGGCCTCTACTGACCCTGCTGCTGATTCTGTTGTTGTTGGTACATCTCAGCTTGCGTCAGTAAAGGATGCTGATCTAATGGCCGCACTGTTATCGTTGGACCTCTTCGTTGCACTGCTCCTAGAGCTGGCAGTGCTGGAAATTGCTGAACTGGCCCTCCTGGCCTCTGCATCATTGGACAATTGATAATCCGATGATCTGGACTGCCAAACCTCATACACAAACTATTGGTTGCCCTACATACATCTCTAGTGTGGCCTCCTTTGCCACAATAAGTACATCTCGTCGGTGCTCCCTGGCGTTATTGTTGTTGCCGTGGCTACTGCCGAGCCGGTACTGTCACCATCGAAACTGTCGCCCTCCTTGGCGCTGAACCATGGATGTGAACGCCAGGTGATGGTGCTGACGTCCGAGGTACTCCTCCACCTTCTTCTCCACTCTGAGCATGAGACCTCTTCTGGCCTCCTGTCCTTGCTGATAAACTCTGCATGGTAAGATCGTGCCTCCGAGCTGCTATAAGTACTTCTTAATAAGCCTGGTAGTCGTGCCCCTCTACCAGTTGTAGAATCTTCAGATGAAGTACTTGATGGAACCTTATTGCTCTATCTGACTCCGTAGCCACCATAGTCAGAGCGAATCTACTCAGCCTACAAAACACGGCTGCATATCCATCCACTGTTCTACCGACCTGTTTGAGACCGATAAATCTCTGTTTGGGCTTATACTGCGCTACGACTCCAAAGTACTTGGCCCAAAACCGAGCCCTGAAACTGTCCCAGGAGATAGGATGCCTCAAGCCAACCTCTACTGACGCCTACCAGTCACGGGCAAGGTCCTGAAGCTGCAATCGGACCTGATCAACTTGTTCATTAGCCGGAACCTTTGCTGCCACCAGAATGACTTTGATGTCTTGAAGCCATGCATCTACCATGATGGAGTCCTCTGTTTCGTCAAAGTATCTCGGGTTAAGTCGACAAAATCTAACGGAAGTCCCTGAATCAGTCCTCCCGCCTCTTTCCAGAGCCGTCTGTAAACCTTGACTCAATAAGACATTCTGCTCTTGTTGTTGAAACTGCTGATGTTGTTGCACTGGCATCTGATGCTGCTGCGTAGCCATCATTCCTCGGAGGATATCTAGTAATGCCGGAGTGTCAAGTACCATTGGTACTGCCGGTGCTATGGGGGGTACGGGGATCTCAAGGGCTGGTTACTCAACATGTCCAACTTCTGGTTCCACCGTACCAGCTTGTTCAATTACTGGCTCTAATCGAATTTGACTCTAAACATGTGCTGCCTCATGTTGTCGCCAAGGGAACCCTGTCCTGCCATCCCTACTGCTCTAGCAACTGAAGAAGCCCTAAAGAAAAGGACAAGAAACATCAAGAACATGATGGAAAGGATCAAGGAAACCATTGATTCGATAGTCAAGCAAGGCTTTGAGAAGAACGAATTCAGGATTTCAAAGGCATATGTTTGATTGAGACTCCTATGATCATAACACCCCACAATTCTAAAAATACAGACCTACATGGGCCACCACTAAAACCTTGTCACGTCCTAGTACCAGAATACTGAGACGAACATGGCCAGCTCTCCCGTACAAGGTATAGAACATCGTACGGCAGTCACGGCTATAACTAAACAAGGGGGTGCATACTACAAGCAAGTCACTTAAGGTCATACAGCACATATATCGTCTCAATCAGTCAAGCAAGAACAGTAAACATAGAACATATATGACAAGGAAGTAAGGCATCCCAAACGCCCTGCCACGATATTCTGGAAACCAGCTGTGCAAAATAAGAAAGCTGGCTGAGTATCAAAAGTACATGACCATGGTCACCTGTAGTCTTATTGATTACAATCATGTAGGAAAACTAAATGTCCAAATTTACGGCTAACAAGCGTCGGTGGCTAAACGCCCAAAATAAGTAAAGTATGCAATAACGAGCAGGGAAGAAGGAACCCACATTCCCTTCAACGGCCATCCGCCTGGTACGCGCCATTGTTCAGGAAAAAGTATACTTGATTCTCGGGTGCTGGCTCTAAACTTGGCCATGCAAAACCAGTGGGTTTAGACCCCAAATAGAAAGTGCCACAAAGGAAGCACGAATGAAGAAATAAAACCTGGTTATGAAATATATATATATATATATATATATATATATATATATATATATATATATGTGTGTGTGTGTGTGTATGTGTGTATGTGTGTGTGTGTGTGTGTGTCTGTCTGTCTCATATTTTTGGTTCATAGCCTATTGTGACACAATAATCTAATCCTACAACCAAAAAAGGACAAGGGTTAGACCATCGCACCATGATAGACTATGTCCCTAGACTATTTGACAGCAGATACAATACACAAACAAGTTCAGTTAAATAATCGGTCAATCACTGGTATGGCTTACTAGATGGAGCCCGGATTATCCCAGATATATTATGCATATAGGAATTCTCAGATTGAACCAGATACTAGCAGGGCTAGTCGAGCCATAAATTGCTGCATAGCACATAGTATTGCGCACCGGTCCCTCGCAAGGCCACCGTGCTAAGATCTCATAGAACACATAGTATAGTATAATAGTCAAATATTGACATCCACTAATGAGGACTTAAACAATATCCATGGGGACTAGCCTGCACACCCTATTTCAGATGACTGGAGGTGGCTACTTAGGAACGATCTCGAGATTCTATTTTCTCTCAATGCTCTATAAGTTTAGTTGTCTAGTTAACCATATTATTAACTGGAATCATATGGCGTGGTCACATGATATTCCCCTTATATGACGTACCATAGTACGGCCACGCTAGATATGAATCCACTTTGTCACTTGATAGTTCAATTTGGATTCATCCCAACGTGATGCAACAATCAACAGATCCTAGCCACGCTTGGTCATTGACTAACCCTTATGTCCATGCTAGAGATTGAGTCATATCACATGTCACGTAGCGCATAGGTACACCACAGTGTAAACGTGTAATATAATCGCATAGGAATACTTATTTACGCCATTGGCTGAGGTCATTCATGGAGCGGAGGTACAGATCACAGATTCCTTGTATGGGCTATTCTGGAGTCCAGACCCAAAGGTATTTTCTTCCTTGCATGTGCTTGCGGGCAACCCAAACCTACACTCTCGGCCCTCAGGAGCCTCAACCGTCCAGGAGCGCATGCATTCCACTGAAATGATCCATCCTTTTATGGAGAGTGGTAAGAAGACAAATCCCTACATATGAGGTTCTACTTCGAACAGGGTATTCTCTTGCCTCAAAATTCCACTGTTGCTCGCTTCCGGTGGAGGAAACTATAAAGCACATTTTCAACAAAGGCACCACCGTAACTTTCGTCTAGGACGTCTTCCAACGTTCGTGCAACATCGTCAGAGTATACGGCTCACTGCAATCGAGGTTTGCCGCGTGGAGTGAGGACATAAATCAGCACCAATGCAATGTCTGGCCACCGCGATTGCTTGGGTACTCTGCAAAAATAGAAAAAAAGCTTAATTTGAGGGCAAACAACTTTTTCTCTCCTGTCTCGTTACAAAAGTGTCTCATCAGGTTTCCATGGCTTGTTCGTGCTTTGCGCATAGGAGCATCATCTGATGCGGTGTCGATCGCTCTCTAGTTCTCACTCTTTTTTGCTTTCTTTTGTGTTTTGCTATTTAGGTATACTTTTGGGGTTTGTTGGGTGAGCTTGCTCCCTTCCTTCTTATTGTTCTTGTACGCCGCCTTGCGGCCTCTTGTTACCTGAGTTGGCACTCAATTCAATATAAAGCACCTTTATATATATATATATATATCAGGATGTCACGTCCCAGTCCCAAAATACGTAGGACTAGGAATACGTAACACGCCAGCCGTATGTATACGAACTCCAATATATGGAAACCATATACACACGTACGTTGTACATGAATATCCAATCCATAGTGGTAATATATGTCACAACAAGTCACACGGAGTTCTATATCTCATCCACAACACAAATAATAGAATAATAGAAATCAATAACTGAATATCAAAGAAGCAGTCTCAAATAGTAATCTCAAAGTGCAATAGTCGGGTGGAAACAAATCCACTGCAAATCGACTATAATAAACTACTAAAGAGAGAGAAGAATAAACTCTAATATAAGAATAAATGTCTAGAAAAGAATAGCAACTAGAATCTCTAAACAGCTGCAATGAATCACATATAATCAGAAGGTAAGATCTCCTCAGAATGATAGGTAGCGTCAGGTCCAGGTCCATACTCCTGCGGGTACTCCTGCTCACCTATATCTGGAAGGGACCAGGTCCTCAGAGGGATGTAACAAGATACAAAAAGCACATGCCAATAAAGTACTGAAAATAAACATCCATTGGGGTCGCCTATCCATCTATGTGAATGCAGTTTGAGAACAACTTTCTAACAAGTGGGCTATCTGGCCATAAATAGGATTGGCATAGTTCTCTTGGAGATCCAGGGGCCTACAAAGGCACGACGACTTTCGAACGTCGGAGGCCCGCCATGATAATATATAGGGGTCATCATGACCGCGTATCTCCGACGGAGCGTACGGGTTACACAAGGAAAGTGCAAAGGAGCCCAAATGCGGTACTTATTGTTCTCCCCACCCAATGCTCTAAGCATGTCATATCCATGACACGATAATACCTCTAATAACCGCCAGGTCTACTAGCATGCAAAGTTTCTATTGGCAGTTATCCCTATCCGTCGCACGACCTATACGTACCAGTGGCCAGCCGAATACGCAAGTCCGTGTCCTACATGTGACTCACACTCGTGTAAGAATAGTGTCATGGCCAATGAAACATAAATGTCTCATAAAAATGGGGTAGTCTCATAAAGTAGGTCCAATACATATACATAAATAAAATATAGTACGACGACACCGTCGTTGCACCCAAGTTTCCTTGGACGCGCAGTTTATATAGCAGTTTAAAATAAATGAACTAAATAAACAGAAAATAAACATGCATGCCTCATATGGAATGTAAAAATAGTACAATGGCAAGGTATACTTGCCTGGCAAGAAATCTGTAAAGTGTACGCGCCCAAATGTCAAGGACACTGAACCTGGAACTAAGGACTCCGAACAAACGTCTCCGGATGTTGAAATAAACATCACCAACATTTCTGGAATGAGCAAAATAGCTAAAAAGTACATCCCTTTCGTCCAATTTGGACACAGGGGCAAAACGATAATTTTGGATAAAAATGGGGTCCACGTGTGGCCCACTTTGCACCAAAAAGTGTGCCAAGGGTAACAGTCTCTAAATGGGGCAAACTATAGGTCAAACAACTCTAGATGTCAATACGAACCCAACGGTATGTCCAAATGTGGATTCCGATGGGCCGAATAGAATTTTGTCCAAAAAGTCAACTATGGGGCCCGCCAATTGGCGATTTGGTCAACTATGGAATACGTCATGTACTCCCTCCAGTGAAGGTGGTAGCGCAAGTCGATATGCCACCTCTCCAACTCTCTCGAGCACGTCAAATGGTCCAATATACCTTGGACTCAACTTGTCGTGCCCTCCGAATCGGATGGTGCCTCTGGTCGGTGATATCCTCAAGAAGACGTGATCGCCCTCTTTGAACTCCAAGGGACGACGATGAAGGTCTGCCCACTGCTTCTGCCTGTCTTGCGCTGCTCGCAAGTGTCCCTGAATCTTCTTGACTGTCTCTACGGTGTTGACCACCAACTCGGGTCCCAAAATCTGACGTTCTCCCACATCACTCCAACACACAGGAGACCTACATTTTTTTCCATACAATGCTTCAAACGGAGCCATCTGAATACTCGCTTGATAGCTATTATTGTAAGAAAACTCTACAAGATGTAGGGTCCTCCCATGATCCTCCAAAGTCTAACATGCAAGCCCTCAACATGTCCTCCAAGGTCTGAATAGTACGCTCTGACTGCCCATCTGTCTGCGGGTGGTAAGATGTACTGAACTTCAGACGAGTACCAAGACTCTCTTGCATGCTCCTCCAAAAGTGCGATGTGAAGCGCGAATCTCTGTCCGATACAATGCTGACTGGTATGTCATGCAATCTCACGATCTGCCTCATATATAAGTCAGCTAAAGCTTCTGTAAACTGACCCACTCTAAAAGGTATAAAATGGGCTGACTTGGTGAGTCGGTCCACTATTACCCACACTGCATCTCTCCCACTTGGACTCTTGGGAAAACTCGTGACGAAGTCCATAGTGATGTGCTCCCACTTCCACTCTGGAATCGGAAGTGGTTGCAATAATCCTGCTGTCCTCTGGTGCTCCGCCTTCACTTGTTGACATACCAGACATTTAGCTACAAAATGAGCTATCTCTCGCTTCATTCCATGCCACCAAAAGTGCTGTCGTAAGTCACGATACATCTTGGTGCCTCCAGAATGAATAGAATAGATCAAACTATGAGTCTCTGTCATCAGCTCCTGTCGAATCTCTCCATTTGGAACATAAAGACGATCACCACATCGTAATGTTCCATCCTCATGAATGCGCAATCCGATCTGCTCTCCGGCCTCTGTCCTTTCCTTTAGTCTCCTGAATCTGGCATTTGTAGGCAAAGCTGCCTTAATCCTCTCTACCAATGATGATTGAACTTGTAAGTTGGCTAGTGTCCCATCTGCTCCGGACACTATCACTTCAATGCCAAGCTCTTGCAAGTCCTCCAAAAGTTCCCTCTGTGTTGTCAAGAAGTAAGCTGCTGGCTTCCTGCTTAACGCGTCTGCTACCACGTTAGCCTTGTCTGGATGATAATGTAGCTCTATCTCGAAATCTTTCATCAACTCGAGCCATCGACGTTGCCTCATATTTAACTCCTTCTGCGTGAAGACGTACTTGAGACTTTTGTGGTCTGTATAGATTTCTACTCGTTCCCCATATAAGTAATGTCTCCATAGCTTCAGGGCAAATACAACGGCTGCAAGTTCCAAGTCATGAGTCGGATAATTTTTCTCATGTACTCGTAACTGCCTAGATGCATATGCAATCACCTTGCCATGCTGCATCAATACGCATCCCAAGCCTTTCCCTGATGCGTCACTGTAGATCACGTAACCTCCTGATCCTGACGGAATCGCCAATACTGGTGCTGTAGTCAGTCGCTTCTTCAACTCTTCAAAGGCTGCTTGACACTCGTCAGTCCATATAAATTCTTGATCCTTACAAGTCAGACGAGTCATAGGTGCCGCTATCCTTGAGAAGTTTTCCACGAACCGTCGGTAATATCCCGCAAGTCCAAGGAAACTCCTCACCTCTGCTGCTGATTTAGGAACAGGCCATGTCTCAACTGCTGAGATCTTCTCTGGGTCAACAGAAATACCATCTCCTGTAACAACATGTCCAAGAAATGAAACTCTGTCCAAGAAGAACTCATATTTGCTGAGTTTAGCATATAACTGCTCTCTCCTCAAAGTCTCTAGAACAACCCGCAGGTGCTCCTCGTGCTCCTCGTGGCTCTTCGAATAGACAAGTATATCGTCTATGAAGACGACCACGAACTGGTCCAAGTACTGGTGGAAGACTCGATTCATCAAGTCCATGAAGATCGCTGGAGCATTGGTCAATCCAAATGGCATGACCAAAAACTCGTAGTGTCCATATCTTGTTCTGAATGCGGTCTTTGGAATATCCTGCTTTCGTACCTTCACTTGGTGATATCCTGATCTCAAATCTATCTTCGAGAATACCTTAGCTCCACTGAGTTGATCAAACAGGTCATCAATGCGTGGCAATGGATATTTGTTCTTCACTGTCACTGCATTCAAGGCCCTGTAGCCAATGTACATACGCACTGACCCATCCTTCTTGGGTACAAACAGCACTGGTGCTCCCCAGGGTGATGCACTTGGTCGGATAAAACCTTTCTCTTCTAGCTCTTTTAACTGTGCCTTCAGCTCGTCCATCTCCTTCTTCGCCAGTCTGTAAACATGCGATGCTATAGGTGCTGCTCCGGGTGTTAGTTCAATTGAAAACTCTACGTCTCTGTCTGGGGGTAGTCCTGGCAAATCCTCTGGAAAGACGTCTAGAAATTCTGAAATAATGGGATGATAGACAACATCATCCATTGCGAGCTGCATACCATCAAGGATTTCTGTGGATCCTCGGGTAAACTCAAGTTCAGGCTGGCCTGGTACCTTAAAAAGAATGCTTCCTCCAAAGCAATCGAAGAAAGCATGGTACTTGCTTAGCCAGTCCATTCCAAGCACAATATCAAAAGATGGCATAGGAAGGACTAAGAGTTGGGCATTCATCTCCCTGCTACGTATCACTATAGGGCCCGATCTACAAACTCGACTAACTGGTACAACTCCTCCTCCGGTAAGAATTCTAACACAACTAGATAATGGTGTAGAAGCAATGTTGTATTTGGCAATAAAACTAGATGATATGAATGAGTGGGTGGCTCCCGTATCAAATAATGTCACAGCAGGAAAAGTAAAAGCAAGGGTAATACCTGCTATGACATCCACCTCATGATCCAGGTCATCTACCTCCAATGCAAAAGCTCTCCCGTTCCTCTGTGGCTGTCCATGTCCGGTCCTCATATACTGCTCCTCCTGAGTGGGTAGCGGGGGTCCTCTCTGAACTCCACCTGCTGCTGGGGGACGGGGTACTCCCGGTCCGGTCATCTGTTGGGCTGGCTTCGGTGCTGGAAGCGCTAGTCTCTGAACTGGTGGTGGAAGTATCTGCTGCATGTGGCAGTCTTTCACCATGTGCTGTCCCGAACCACATCTCCTACACAGACCCAAGCGGGTCCGACAATCTCTCGCAACATGTCCGGTCCTCCCACAATAACTATATTGTGGTTTCTCCGGAATCTGGTACGGTACTGCTCGGTGTTGCTGATGCTGTTGTGCTAAGGGACGTCTGATAGGTCCTCCCTGTTGTGTCCTGGCTGGTCCTTGTTGTATCCTTGCTGATCCTTGTTGTGTCCTCAGCTGACCTCCCTTTCCTCTACTAATGGTTTCCTGAAATCTGGTCTCTGTCAGTAGCTCAGCATAAGAGACTCGGGACTGCGAGCTTGTATAATGTTGTAGCTCCTGGGTCAGTCCTCGATGAAATCTCTTAGCCTTAGCCAAGTCATTTGGTATTAAAGCAGCGCCATATTTGCTGAGTCGACTAAACTCGGCATCATACTCGTCCACTGTTCTGTTTCCTTGCTCTAAGTGAAGAAACTGATCATACAAGGTGTCCCTGACGGTGTCCGGGAAGTACTTTCCCTCAAAGCACTCCAAGAACTGCTCCCAAGTCTGGTAAGTACCCAACTAGCGCTCCATGGATTCCCACCAGTGATGAGCATTACCATCTAGAAGCGTCCGTATACCCGTCATCCATAGGTCCGTGGGTAACTGCGATGCCTCCAGTAGCTTCTGCGTGTGAGTGATCCAGTTGGTGGTCTCCTCCGGGCTCTCAGTACCCTTGTACTGCCTTGCACCCATCTGAACAAAATTCTTTACTGATCCAACCTTAGCTCGAGGTACTGGAGCTAGTGCTTGGGCTGGTACAGTAGCATGCGCAGCCATCCTCTCCAGTGCTGCCAAAAATTCTTGTCTCTGCTCGACTGCCTGCTACCTCTGCTCGGCTGCCTGCTGCATCTGTTCCTGTATCATCATCTGAAAGAATTGGAACATCTGCGCTTGGCCATCTTACGATACTGGGACAGGTGGAAGGTTCCCAATAGGTGAAGCGGGAAGATCAGATGAAACTGGGGTGTGAGTCTGTCCATATGTTCCCGGAAGCCTAGGAATTGTTGGGGTCCCTCCTTGAGTCTGACCATTGACTCCAGAAGTTGCGTCGCCATTGGCAGCAGTACATCCATTCTGTAAATCCATCTCTCTGCAGTTTATGTACGAAACGATTAAAAAAAGTACAGGAATCAAACATGATGCAAGTATTAAATAGGAAGGATGAATTTCAATCAAGCGTGGATGAGATCCTTATACTCTATTCCTATTACGCAGGCTTGTTCGGTACAGTTACGTAACCGAGACAATATATTCTCGACCTGTATGGGCCACCACAAAAATATGTCACGCCCCAGTCCTAAAATACGTAGGACTAGGAATACGTAACACGCCAGCCGTATGTATACGAACTCCAATATATGGAAACCATATACACACGTACGCTATACATGAATATCCAATCCATAGTGGTAATATATGTCACAACAAGTCACACGCAGTTCTATATCTCATCCACAACACAAATAATAGAATAATGGAAATCAATAACTGAATATCAAAGAAGTAGTCTCAAATAGTAATCTCAAAGTGCAATAGTCGGGTGGAAACAAATCCACTGCAAATCGACTATAATAAACTACTAAAGAGAGAGAAGAATAAAACTCTAATATAAGAATAAATGTCTAGAAAAGAATAGCAACTAGAATCTCTAAACAACTGCAATGAATCACATATAATCAGAAGGTAAGATCTCCTCAGAATGATAGGTAGCGTCAGGTCCAGGTCCATACTCCTGCGGGTACTCCTGCTCACCTATATCTGGAAGGGACCAGGTCCTCAGAGGGATGTAACAAGATACAAAAAGCACATGCCAATAAAGTACTGAAAATAAACATCCATTGGGGTCGCCTATCCATCTATGTGAATGCAGTTTGAGAACAACTTTCTAACAAGTGGGCTATCTGGCCATAAATAGGATTGGCATAGTTCTTTTGGAGATCCAGGGGCCTACAAAGGCACGATAACTTTCGAACGTCGGAGGCCCGCCATGATAATATATAGGGGTCATCATGACCGCGTATCTCCGGCGGAGCGTACGGGTTACACAAGAAAAGTGCAAAGGAGCCCAAATGCGGTACTTGTTGTTCTCCCCACCCAATGCTCAAAGCATGTCATGTCCATGACACGATAATACCTCTAACAACCGCCAGGTCTACTAGCATGCAAAGTTTCTATTGGCAGTTATCCATATCCGTCGCACGACCTATACGTACCAGTGGCCAGCCGAATACGCAAGTCCGTGTCCTACATGTGACTCACGCTCGTGTAAGAATAGTGTCATGGCCAATGAAATATAAATACCTTATGAAAATTGGGTAGTCTCATAAAGTAGGTCCAATGCATATACATAAATAAAACATAGTACGACGACACCGTCGTTGCACCCAAGTTTCCTTGGACACGCAGTTTATATAGCAGTTTAAAATAAATAAACTAAATAAACAAAAAATAAACATGCATGCCTCATATGGAATGTAAAAACAGTACAATGGCAAGGTATACTTGCCTGGCAAGAAATCTGTAAAGTGTACGCGCCCAAATGTCAAGGACACTGAACCTGGAACTAAGAACTCCGAACAAACGTCTCCGGATGCTGAAATAAACATCACCAACGTTTCTGGAATGAGCAAAATAGCTAAAAAGCACATCCCTTTCGTCCAATTTGGACACAGGGGCAAACGATAATTTTGGGTAAAAGTGGGGTCCACGTGTGGCCTACTTTGTACCGAAAAGTGTGCCAAGGGTAACAGTCTCTAAATGGGACAAACTATAGGTCAAACAATTCTAGATGTCAATACGAACCCAACGGTATGTCCAAATGTGAATTTCGATGGGCCGAACAGAATTTTGTCCAAAAAGTCAACTGTGGGGCCCGCCAATTGGCGATTTGGTCAACCGTCTCAGAATCGCGTAAAATTTGGGTCACAGGACCAGCGCGTTACCACGAGTCCAGTGGCGCAAGTTTCGTCCCAATCTGACAAGCGTGCACAAAATACGTGCGAGTTCCACAAAAGTTGTGACACGAAATGTGTTTGCAGATACGGCCTGATTCCGGCGCGTACACGCGTCCGAATCAGTCCCCACAAAATTTCACGTGTCTGGTTACGCTGTATGCACCATGCGGTACACTTGGTACACGGCGGGGCGGTCCCGTTTGGCGGGGTGCGCTCCGTTTTCCAACTTTTGGAAAACCAGTAAAAGTGGGTGCGCGCAGTTTTGTGACGAATTTAACTATGTCCACAGCGACTAATAGCATAGGGTTCTTTTACAGAAATTAAACTAGGTCAGGAATTCTACATGTATCAAAAAGAATTACCGAATTCGGATCTCTGTGGTGGGAGATACGAACTCGGCAATATGGGTGGTCATTCTGGAATTCTGCGATTCCAGAATCGGGTCTGTCCGTCCACTTTGGACGCTGTTTTTCACCTAGGGGCACACTTTTTCCGAGGTTGGCTATAAAATGAATATTGGAGAGGGTTAAGGGATGATCATACCTATGAAAACAGAACAGCGTTTGGTCGAGCGAGTCGACGGAAAATCGCGTCGGAGCGAAGGTGTCTCGAGTGGAAAACTGCAGTTCGCGAGGTCGGAGTCGACGGGATGGTTGGATGGCTTGACGAGACTACTCTGGCTGCGGTGACGGCTCTAGATGGGAAGAGAAGGTCTGGAGATTCTAGGTTAGGGTTTTTGGGATGAGAAACTATATATATATATATATATATATATATATATATATATATATATATATATATATATATATATATATATATATTAAATAATATGGAAGGAGAGAGGGAGTGGACGGGTGCAACGGCCACGGGGTCGGGCAAAGGGAAGTGAAATAGGCTGCGGGTCATTCAGCAAGTGCTGATAGGGTTTCATTGGTGGGTTCCCACAAAAGTTGCTGGAGTGATCAAAACAAATGCTAAAAGTGGTTCAAGTTGCTGAAGCACAAAGTAGTGTTGATTAATTTTATTATTATTATTATTATTATTATTATTATTATTATTATACTTAGATTATTATTAAATTCCTTTTACTTTCTTTTCTTTTCCTTTATAGAATATATATATACATATATATATATATTTGTATATACATATATATATATATATACTCATAAGAAAATTTATAGATTAGGGTATTGCACATCGTTAGGCTAGCAACAGCTCAAGGGAGTCTCCTACATGGAATAAATTCCGAAAAATTCCTGATGGTCCCATAAGTCATCTAAGTGCCCGAACACCTAACATAAAAATTATTAAAAATCTATTTCTCCTATTTAGACCTAATTACTACAATTTAATTAATAAATAATAAATAAAAAGGCTATATACGATTTTCTAGGGAGGGAGTTTTACACAGGAGGATCCATATTCCCCCTAGGATCTTCGAAATAGCAACCATCGGATCTTATTTAAGTCATCTAATATTATTTAAGTCATCTAATATTAATCGTTGATTTGAATGGTTCAAATCAACGGTTAAGATGAGATGAAACACGATCCAACGGTTGTGATCATGGATATATATATATATATATATATATATATATATATATATATATATATATATATATATATATATATAAGCGAAAATAACCATATACACATGACTATCTACCAAACACCAAAAATGAGATATTAAGGCATAAGGAGAAATACCTCCAGAGTCGAACAAGTATGGATATCTGGATCTGATATCATCCTCGTGCTTCCACGTCAACTCTCTGGGCGCGTGATGGCCCCAAGTGGCACGGACAAGACTGATAATCCGGTTCTTGAGCACCTTCTCTTTTCGGTCTAAAATTGATACAGGCTGCACCTAATAGTACAAGTCGGTACCAATGACTAGCTCTGAATGATCGAGAATAGAGCTAAGATCTGGAATATACCTATGTAACTAAGATTCATGAAACACATTGTGTACCTCACGAAGGCGTAAAGGCAAGACGATATGCAACATCTTCTACCTGATCAAGAATATCGAATAGATCGTTGTTTCACATACTAAGCTTTCTCATGACCCCAAATCTAATAATTCCTCGGGTAGGCAAAATTCCAAGAATATATGTTCATCGATGCTGAACTCCAATGGCCTACGATGCTGACTTGTCCAATGTTGATATCGATTCTACGTAACCTGAAGCCACACTCTGATCAATTTGACCATCTCTACAGTTTACATCATCATCACTAGTCCCAATATCTCTCTCTCCAACATCATCTAATGTCAGGGGAACCTACGATTTCTTCCTTACAATGCCTCAAACGGAGCCATCTGGATGCTCACATGAAAGCTATTATTATAAGAGAACTCAACCAAATGGAGATGATCCTCCCAAGACCTACCAAAATCTAAAGTGCAAGATCGTAGCATATCCACAAGAGTCTGAGTGGTCCTCTCCGATTGTCCATCTGTCTAAGGATGATACGTTGTACTGAACCTCAATCTGGTGCCTAGACTCTGATGCAAACTCTACAAAAAAGTGAGAAGTGAATCGGGTGTCTCGATGCTATACAATGCTCACCGAAATACCATGTTGCCTTACTATCTATCTTATATAAATGCATGCCAACTTCTCGGTAGACCGCCCCATTCTGAAGGAAAAAACATGTACCACCTTCGTAAGTCGATCCACTATTACATAAATTACATCTCGACCATCCATGGATTTAGGTAAATCTGTCACGAAATCTATCATAATATGATAATTTTTCCACTCTGAAATTGGAAGCTACTGCAATAATCCTGATGGTCTCTACTGCTCAGCCTTCATATGCTGACACACCAAACAACGAGAAATAAATCTCGCTATCTCCCTCTTTATCACATGTCGTAAGAAATACTGTCTAACATCCTGATACATCTTCATACCTCCGGTATGGATGGAGTACGAAGAACTATGAACCTCGATTATAACCTCCTATCGGATATCTCCACTTGGCACACAGAGACGACTCCCGAATCTGAGTGTCTCATACTCATTAATCTTCAACTTTTTTTTTGAAGATCAGAATCACACTTTACCTGAAGTCTGAATATGTGGGTCTTTTGCCTGTGCTGCCAAGATCCTATCCACCAAGGAAGACTAAATCTGTAAACTAGCTAGAATCTTGGTATCATATGGAAGAACCACCTCAATACCCATCTCCTGAAGATCCTCCAATATATGCCTATGAGATGTCAAGACGAATACACTGGCCCTTCATCTCAAGGCATCTACAACCACATTCGTCTTACCTGGATGGTAAAAGCTCCACATCGTAGTCCTTCAGCAACTCTAAGCGCCTTATCTGCCTCATATTCAAGTCCTTCTGAGTAACGACATACTTCAGTCTCTTGTGATAGGTAAAAAATTTCACCCGATCGTCATACAAATAATGCCTCTACAACTTAAGTATAAAAACACCACAGCTGCCAACTCCAAATCATGCATCAGATAGTTCTTCTCATGATCTCGAAGCTACTGATATGTATAAGCTATCACTCTCTCCTGATGTATCTACACGCATCTGAGTCCCTTTCCAGATGAGTCATAATATACTCTTAACCCTCCTGGTCCCGTTGAAAGTATCAGAATTGATGCTGAAATCAACCTCTTTTTTAACTCCTCAAACGAAGTCTAACACTCTACTGACCAATCAAACTCAACATCCTTGCATCAAACGTGCCAAAGGTGTTGATATCTGGCAAAATTTGCTAAAACTTCTTGTAGTATCCAGCCAACCCTAGGAAACTATGCACATCTGTTAGTGTCTTGGAACTGGCCAACTCTTCACGGCCTCAACCATCCTCGAATCCATTGAGACTCATGCTCCGGAGATGATATACCCCAAGAATAAAGTACAATCCAACCAGACCTCGCACTTACTGAGCTTCACAAAGAGCTGATGCTCCCTCAAGATCAGCAACACCTTTCGAAGATGTTCATCATGCTCCACCTCACTGCTAGAATATACGAGGATGTCATCTATGAACACCACCATAAACTGATCCAAATATGGCATAAAGATTTGGTTCATCAAATTCATAAATATGGCTGGAGTATTATTAGCCCAAACGGCATCACCAAGAACTCCTAATGTCTATACCGCGATTTGAATGTTGTTTGGGGTATGTCCTACTCCCGGCCCCTCACTTGATGATACCCAGACCTAAGATTAATCTTGGAGAAAACTTTGGCTCCACTCAACTGATCAAACAAGTCATCAATCCTAGGCAAAAGATACTTGTTTTAATAGTTACCACTTTCAACTGCCTATAGTCAATGCATATATGCGATAAACCATCCTTATTTCCCACCAATACCACTGGTGCTCCCCAAGAAGATCCACTGGGAATAATGAATCATCTCACCTTCAGCTCCTCGTTATACGGATATAGCTTATCTAACTCTAACTGAGACATCATGTATACTCGGCTAGAAACTGGTGCTGCTCCTGGCCCCAACTCAATGCACAATTCCACATATCTCACTAGTGGAATACCTAGAAGCTCCGATGGAAAGACGTCGAGAAACTCCTCGACCATTTTGGGGATCTTTCCCACTATTGCAACTGCCTCTAATGACTCTTTCTCTAGAAAAATCCTCCTCAGATCGGACGAAGGTAAAATCCTCCATACCCGAAACACTGAATAAAACTTGTCCCTCATGGCAGTTGATTGTCACATAACTGCCTCTCAACCTGTCCATGCCCAGAATAAAATCTAAGTTACCCATAAAAAATTCAATCAATCTAGCAAGTAATAGATGCCCGCACACTATGACTGAATACGCTAAGCACACTCTACTAACTCCTATGAGCCCATTGCCAGTGAGTATATTTAACCTCTCTGAAAATACCTCAAACTCAATTCCAATGTGTATTACAAATTATGTAGATATAAAAGAATAAAAAGGTCCCAAATTAAACAAAGCTACTACAGAAAAAGATAAACCAGAAATGGTGCATGCCACAACATCATCCGATGACAATGCCTCCTCCGAAGAGAAGGTAAATGCCTAACCAAGACCATGCTGGGCTCCATGTTGATGTTGCATGCCCTACTACTGCCTTTGGCCCCGGCCATACTGATGTGGTCTCTGATGTTGGCACAACTATTGTAGCCCCAACTTGTGAAACATCTATGCCCGTGTCGACAACAGACGTTCAGCAAATTTATTTGTAAACCTACTCGATTTATTCTGTAGAAAGTTAGAGTGGATTTGGAAAATTTTGATAGCAGATGTCGAGATTTAGATATTAGAGGATTTTATCTGGTATTTAATTCAATTTAATTAAAACCCTTGGCGCGCCCTATCTTTTTCTAATTTTTTGGAGCCCAATATCAGCCCATAAATTCCGTACAAATATTGTACACTCGACTCAACTCGCCAAATTAGGCACTGGACTTTTCTGACTGTTAAAATCAACTTTTGTGTGCAATAAATTAATTGCGCAACATTTCCGAAAATCGTAACCCGTATTTAATTCCGTGTCGGACACCTGTGTCGTTACCCTCGATTTTGGGGTACCAACTTAACCCGTTGAGCCGGACCAACTAAAGGGTCCAAGACTGACTCCAAGCTCCCACCATTTTTGGCCTTTGCGTCATTTCCAAATTTTGACCCCGCGGGCCCCAATTAAATTAAATTTGCGGGACGCGTTATCTTTAATTAAATCAGGATTTACCAACTTTGTAAATTTAATTTAATATTAAATTAATCCCAATGCCCTTCAAATTTGACCCGCGCCTAACGCGCAACACCCCCTCACCATGACAATTTTTAAATATATTTTTCTTCGCAATTTTTGCATTATTTCATGTGTCCATACAAATTCCCGAATTTATGGGGGCTTATTTGCAATTATTGAATTGTTGGCAACACCTCATTGGTCATGATTATTTGTAGGGTCCCAAAATGGGGTCCCAATCCCAATTCTCTCATGAAAAAACCCCACACCCTATCCATATTAAATCACCACCACTCATTCTACCTAGGAGGATCCCAACCACTCATTCAAACCCACACATCCCCTTATAAAGCAACATTTTCTCCCACCCTCAACACACTCAACCGGCCCTAATCCCAACACCACTCTCTCTCCTACCTCATAAATTTTCTTCATGCAAGAAGGAAGCTTCCAATGCTAAGCTTCTTCTCCTTCTTCTTTCTCCTTCCTTCATCATCCATAGAACTCCAACCGACCAACCCCATCCGTTCCGGCCAGGCCACGGTGCCCGCTCCGACCACTGTGAGCCGGCTGACTCACCCCCGTGCGGCCTGACCCAATTCCGACCGGTCAGTCGACTTCCCCCCCCCCCCCCGCGGTTCAGCTCCAGCACAGTGCAGCTCGCTCCGCGGCCAGCGCAGCCCAACCTCGACCGGACTGTGCAGTGCTTCCTCGAACCCCAGCTCGCGTGCATCCAACCCCGTCGCCGGTCTGAGACCCTCCTGACCGGACGTCGATTCTCTCTGGCTGCGTGCGTCCCCGCGCTGGACTGAGCCATACTCCGGCCTCCTCCCTATCCAGCCTACACTACCTCCATCATCTGTTTGCTACCGGCCGACCACCCCGTAGCCACCCTCCACCGGCCGTGCTCCGGCGACATCGGCAAGGTCGATTCTTCCCCTAACTTGTTTTAATTCCAGATTTTAATATATATTTAATATGATGATATATGGTTGAGTGTATGTTAACTAGGGTGATGGGTATGTCATGTTGGACTATATGATTAGTGTAGCATGGAAAATCATATGTTAACTAGGGGATTAAAGTTTATATTGGCTGAGGCTAATGTGGATTAATGTGCCTACGGATTTTGAATAATTTGAGGATGGGAATTAAGGAGGTTGACATGTTTTTAGGGTATATATATTGTAGTGTTCATGTATCCTTTATTTTGTAAGTTGGATTTGGATATCGTAAATTAGATTGGAATTAGGGTGTTTACAACTTATAAGAATATAATTACGATGATTGGATAGAGTGATCAAGGGCTTGGGGATTCGATTTGTGTTATGTCGAGGAGATAAAATTGTGACAGGTGAATTGTGAATTAGGGTTGGCTTCCACATGGATTGACGATTTAATTAAGATATGTACTCGAGGAGAATAGGATTTTTGACCTTTAAATAAATAATTGGGATGTGTGGTTCATGATAGAAATTATGGAGAATTAAATTAAGGAGAGCGTATAGATGACTAGTTGATTTGACTATCGGACCGATAGTCAACTGTAGTCAACCCCCTAGTGTCTAGTCTCTAATAGTCGTAGCTGAGTTTGAGTTTAGTTGTAGATGTGTGTAGCACACCCGTCTATTGTAAAATAGATTATTGATTCTAGCTTGTAATTCATCTCTAGGTACTACGGGACCTGAGGACTTGGACGCGATACCGGGACCCCGTCATCAGTAGCCGCACGCAGGCAAGTATACCTTGCCACCCTGTATTTCAGTTTACAGATATTTGTTGTTTCGTATGTACATAGTGCACGTAGTTATGTTGACGTTCGGTACTTCGCGTCCGGTTCACAACCGGGTGAAGACGTACGTCGTAGCATCCTAGGAAGATTGTTGGATAATTCGTAGTATCTCGATATGCGTACCTGAGTTTATCGATACCCCAGGACACACTCGTACACTGTGATCGTGCCAGATTCCTGTATCCTGATACTGACATCATGACCAGAGACTGGGACGACCTTAGGGTCGCGTCTGTTGAGTTATCTTCCGTGTGTCGAGACTGTTAGAGGTTTAGGTTCAGCGCACAATCGTTGACCGCTTGGGATGGGAAAGACAGTTACTAGACGTTTGTGCTACTCTGCACGCGCTTATATATGTATATGTAGTGATCCTGTTTCATAGTGTAGTGATCCTGTTTCATAGTGTAGTGGTAACACCCGTGTGTCTCTGTGCTCGGAGCTACGGTACGACCCGTGTGTCTCTGTGTTCGGAGCTGCGGTTTTATTTTTGACAGCCCACGCGTCGAACATTGTCTTTAAACTGTGTCACACTAGTTGGTTATGATAGAGTACCCTGTCGTGCACTTGTACTTTCTGTTTACTTGGCATACTATATTTCTGTACCTTGTTACGTCCCTCTGAGGACCTGGTTCCCTGCCAGTTTTACAGCATAGACGATTACGGAGCATTTGGAGATACCGATGGAGTGGCATATCTTGCGAGCATGGTACCAGGTACTCACATTATATCTACCGGCATTATGGTTATTTTACATTGATTATTCATCTGCTGTTGTAGCCTAGTTTTGTAGACTCATACTTCTTCTCGAGTCTATTCGAGTTAGTGTGTTATTGGGCGGCCGACCTTAGCACATTTAGCTCTTTCTTGTATACTGATGTACATTGTGGATTGAGACATAGAGGTTTATATTTATGGTAAATTCTAGATAGTGCCCTTTATATTACAGCTTATACGTATTCGAGTCAGACCAGAGTCTGGTCGAATGCGTAGCTGGCGTGTCACGTATTCCTGGTCCTACGTATTTTGGGACTGGGGCGTGACATATTTTTGTGGTGGCCCATGCAGGTCCGATTTAAATCGTCTTGGTCACCTGACTGTGCCAAGCGAGCCTGCAAATTAGGAATAGATGTTATGATTGTTGAATAGGATCTCAATCCATAATCGATTTTAAAACTCTTTGTATGTGATTATCGCCCTTGGACTTCCACTTTGCATTCGATCAATCTTCGTCAATATCTCTATCCTTGTTCCTCGTCCCCTATTGTTCGGGGAGACGAATGCTTGTGACTGATGACTTCCCTCCAGAAGAAGATCGAAGACCAGACGACAGGAGACAGAATTAGTATACCTTTCTCGGAGAAGATTGTTACCTTATCAGGATAGATTGTTGGGTTCTTTGGATTCCAGAACTAGTGTGGAAGGTTAGCAAGAGAATTGGAGCCAGTAGTATCCTAGTCGTACTTGAGATAACAGTGATCTTAGAAGTACTGAGAGCTAGAAGGATTGATGATCATGACCTAGAATGATTTATGGGAATGCATAGCCCGAGGATGGAAACTAGCGGTTGGATATAATAGCAATATCAGGAATGATATTATGGACTAGAGGAGATAAGATTTCAAGCTCTCACTTGGAAGATGACGATCTAATACCAGAAATTTTAGTATGTGCTTGGGCGACATCATTATTAAAATTGAACTATGTGACTTGGACAGATAAATAACGAAAAGAAGGAATTTGAGGAATAGAATTTTAGGAAAAACTATGAGGAGAAGAGAATTATACATTAGGCAAGGAATTTTTTTTTTCTTTTGAGGATTGATGTTGGAAACAGAACGAGAGAAATTATTTCGAGATTTAGTCTAGACTAAGACCTTATCCTAGACATGGACTGGTTGAGCCAAGACCACGTGACGCGAGATTGTCGACGTGATTACATTATTTATGACCACCAGATTACCTTGAGTATGAGTTACTTCAGGGAGCCCGGGAGCATAGTGCCCATCTACCTTAGAGGCACACGTTGCAGAAGGTGAACCAGTGTACCCCCGTATTATATCAGAGTTTGAGGATGTGATTCTAGATAATCTTCCAGGCCTGCCACCTGACGGGGAGATAGAGTTGTTATAGAGTTGACTCCAAAAGCCGAGCCAGTAAATGTTCCATCTTCAGACTAGCACCGATAGAGTTGGTTGAGTTGTAGGTCTGTCGTGGAGGATCTCTTAGACAAGGGTTTCAGTCGGGCTAGTATTTTCCATGGGGAGTACCCATCGTATGGTGCCGAAGAAGGACGAGACGTTATGCTTGTGTATTGATTTCAGGGACGGTATGTCTGTGTATCGATTACAGGGTTTAATGCAGTAACGATAAAGAACAAGTACCCATTGTCGCACATCGATGATTTATTTGGATCAGCTAAGTGTATTATCGAAGATCGATCTCAGATCAGACTAATATCAGATCAAGGTACGGAGAGAGGACTTTCCGAAGACGACTTTTCGGACGTAGTATGGACACTATGAGTTTCTAGTCATGACGATTGGTTTAACCAACGTGCCAGCAGTATTTATGAGTTTGAGGAACAATATTTTCCACCAGTACTTGGATAAGTTCGTGGTGGTAATTATCGACGACATCTTGATATATTCCGAGAACCAGGAGAAGCACGAGGGACATCTCAAGATTTTGTTGGAGATGCTGAGAGATGAGAGGTTGTAAGCCAAGCTCAGCAAATATGAGTTTTGCTTGGATAGGGTACCATTTCTGGGACACATAATCACCGGAGATGGACTATCAGTTGATCAGGAGAAGATAGCTGCAGTAGAGACCTGGCCTACCCCTACATCAGTTACAGAGGTTAGGAGTTTCCTCGGACTTGCCGGATATTACTGGAGGTTCGTGGAAAACTTTTCGAGGATAGCTGCGCCTATGACGCGACTGACGCGTAAAGGCGAAGAGTTTATCTGGACCGACGAGTGTCAGGCGGCTTTTGATGAGCTGAAGAAGCGTCTGACATCAGCACCGATATTGATACTACCCTCAGGATCAGGAGAATTTGTAGTGTACAGTGATGCGTCAGGGAGCGGATTGGGATGTGTACTGATGCAACACGGCAAGGTGATAGCCTACGCATCGAGACAGTTGAGAGTTCATGAAAAGAACTATCCGACGCACGACTTGGAGCTAGCTGCGGTGATATTTGCACTAAAGCTATAGAGACATTACCTTTATGGTGAGCGTGTTGAGATTTATACAGATCATAAAAGTCTGAAGTACGTCTACACGCAGAAGGAGCTCAATATGAGGCAGAGACGTTGGCTAGAGCTGATGACAGATTATGACATTGAGCTACAGTACCACCCTGGCAAGGCGAACGTCGTAGCAGATGCCTTAAGCAGGAAGCCCATGGCATACTTTTTGATGACGCAGCAACAGTTGCTAGAGGATCTCCAGGAGCTTGGGATAGAGATCGTATTGCCAGGCATGGATGGACAGATGGCCAGTCTTGAGGTTCAGTCTACTTTGATTGAGAGGATCAAGGCAACATTGCCTACAGATGCGAGATTCCGACGTCTGCGAGAGAGAACAGAAGCCGGCCTGCAGACGGGACTCAGGATTCATGAAGACGGAACATTGAGGCATGGAGATCGCCTATACGTTCCAAGTGGCGAGCTACGCCAAGAGTTGATGACCGAGGCGAATAGCTCGACTTATTCAATTTATTCCGGGGGTACGAAGATGAACCAAGACTTGAAGCAACAATTCCAGTAACATGGGATGAAAGGAGAGATTACGAGATTCGTAGCAAGGTGCTTGGTATGTCAATGAGTCAAGGCAGAATACCTGAGAACTGCAGGACTATTGCAGCCGCTTCCCATTCCCGAATGGAAGTGGAAACGCATTACCATGGACTTCGTCACAGGATTTCTGCGAAGCCCTAGCGGGAAGGATGCAGTTTGGGTTGTCGTAGACAGACTCACCAAGTCTGCACATTTCTTGCCCTTCAGAGTTGGACAATCCACAGAGATACTAGCTGACATGTATATGAGGCAGATAGTACGATTACATGGAGTGCCTGTCAGCATCGTATCGGATCGTGATTCCAGATTCATGTCACATTTTGGCGGAGTATGCAGGAGAGCTTAGGAACTCGCCTCAAGTTCAGCACTGCGTATCATCCACAGACTGACGGACAGTCAGAGCGCACGATACAGATATTAGAGGATATGTTGAGAGCGTGCATGATTAATTTTGGAGGATCATGGGAGGACCACCTACACTTGGTGGAATTCTTCTACAATAACAGTTACCAGACCAGCATACAGATGGCACCTTATGAGGCACTGTACGGCAGAAAATGTAGGTAACCAGTTTGTTGGAGTGACGTGGGAGAGCGTCAGATACTTGGGCCCGAATTGGTGACACAGACAGTAGAGAAGGTCAAGCAGATTCAGAGCCACCTGCGCGCAGCACAGGACAGACAGAAACACTGGGCAGATGCGCACCACAGACCATTAGAGTTCAATGAGGGTGACCACGTATTTCTGAGGATATTGCCCACTCGTGGTACCATCAGATTCGGAGGTAGAGGCAAGCTGAGTCCGAGGTATATCGGACCGTTTGACATTTTGGAACGAGTTGGCGAAGTGGCTTACCGTCTTGCATTACCTCCATCATTAGAGGGAGTACATGACGTATTTCACGTATCGCAGCTGAGGAGATATGTCGCAGACCCCAGCCACGTGCTTGATCATTCGGAGATTACAGTCGGGCCTAGTCTGTCTTACGTAGAGCAGCCAGTTGAGATTCTCGATCGCAGCGAGAAGACTTTGAGAGGACAGACGATTCAACTGGTCAGAGTGGCATGGAAGCACCATTCCCCAGGCTAGTCTACTTGGGAGCGCGAGGATTCTATTCGGCAGCGATTCCCGTACTTATTTGAGGAGCAAGGTACGAATTTACGTACGACATTTAATTACTAGTTGTTTTAAAATTCTGTTAGATATTATCGTACTTTACTTTTAATTTCGGGGACGGAATTTTTCTAAGTTGGGAAGAATGTAAACCCCCTCGATTTATTCTGTAGAAAGTTAGAGTGAATTTGGAAAATTTTGATAGCAGATGTCGAGGTTTAGATATTAGAGGATTTTATCTGGTATTTAATTCAATTTAATTAAAACCCTTGGCGTGCCATATCTTTTTCTGATTTTTCGGAGCCCAATATCAGCCCATAAATTTCGTACAAATATTGTACACTCGACTCAACTCGCCAAATTAGGCACTGGACTTTTCTGACTGTTAAAATCAACTTTTGTGTGCACTAAATTAATTGCGCAACATTTCCGAAAATCGTAACCCGTATTTAATTCCGTGTCAGACACCTGTGCCGTTACCCTCGATTTTGGGATGGTACCAACTTAACCCGTTGAGCCGGACCAACTAAAGGGTCCAAGACTGACTCCAAGCCCCCACCATTTTTGCCTTTGCGTCATTTCCAGATTTTGACCCCGCGGGCCCCAATTAAATTAAATTCGCGGGACGCGTTATCTTTAATTAAATCAGGATTTACCAAATTTGTAAATTTTATTTTAATATTAAATTAATCCCAATGCCCTTCAAATTTAACCCGCGCCTAACGCGCAACACCCCCTCACCATGACAATTTTTAAATATATTTTTCTCCGTAATTTTTGCGTCATTTCATGTGTCCATGCAAATTTCCGAATTTATGGGGGGCTTATTTGCAATTATTGAATTGTTGGCAAACACCTCATTGGTCATGATTATTTGTAGGGTCCCAAAATGGGGTCCCAATCCCAATTCCCTCATGAAGAAACCCCACACCCTATCCATATTAAATCACTACCACTCATTCTACCTAGGAGGATCCCAACCACTCATTCAAACCCACACATCCCCCTATAAAGCAACATTTCCCCCCACCCTCAACACACTCAACCGGCCCTAATCCAACACCACTCTCTCTCCTACCTCATAAATTTTCTTCATGCAAGAAAGAAGCTTCCAATGCCAAGCTTCTTCTTCTCCTTCTTCTTCCTCCTTCCTTCATCATCCATAGAACTCCAACCGACCAACCCCGGGTCCGTTCCGGCCAGGCCACGGTGCCCGCTCCGACCACTGTGAGCCGGCTGACTCACCCCCGTGCGGCCTGACCCGATTCCGACCGGTCAGCCGACTTCCCCCCCCCCCCCCCACCCTCCCCCGCGGTTCAGCTCCTCCAGCACAGTGCAGCTCGCCCCCGCGGCCAGCGCAGCCCAACCTCGACCGGACTGTGCAGTGCTTCCTCGACCCCCAGCTCGCGTGCATCCAACCCCGCCGCCGGTCTGAGACCCTCCTGACCGGACGTCGATTCTCTCCGGCTGCGTGCGTCCCATGCGCTGGACTGAGCCATACTCCGGCCTCCTCCCTATCCAGCCCTACACTACCTCCATCATCTGTTTTGCTACCGGCCCGACCACCCGTAGCACCCTCACACGGCCCGTGCTCGACGACATCGACAAGGTCGATTCTTTCCCTAACTTGTTTAATTCAGATTTTAATATCTATTTAATATGATGATATATGGTTGAGTGTATGTAACTAGGGTGATGGGTATGTCATGTTGGACTATATGATTAGTGTAGCATGGAAAATCATATGTTAACTAGGGGATTAAAGTTTATATTGACTGAGGCTAATGTGGATTAATGTGCCTACGGATTTTGAATAATTTGAGGATGGGAATTAGGAGGTTGACATGTTTTTAGGGGTATATATATTGTGTAGTGTTCATGTATCCTTTGTTTTGTAAGTTGGATTTGGATATCGTAAATTAGATTGGAATTAGGGTGTTTACAACTTATAAGAATATAATTACAATGATTGGATAGAGTGATCAAGGGCTTGGGGATTCGATTTGTGTTATGTCGAGGAGATGAAATTGTGACAGGTGAATTATGAATTAGGGTTGGCCTTCCACATGGATTGACGATTTAATTAAGATATGTACTCGAGGAGAATAGGATTTTGACCTTTAAATAAATAATTGGGATGTGTGGTTCATGATAGAAATTATGAGAATTAAATTGAGGAGAGCGTATAGATGACTAGTTGATTTGACTATCGTACCGATAGTCAACTGTAGTCAACCCCCTAGTGTCTAGTCTCTAATAGTCGTAGCTGAGTTTGAGTTAGTTGTAGATGTGTGTAGCACACCTGTCTGTTGTAAAATAAATTATTGATTCTAGCTTGTAATTCATCTCTAGTACTACGGACACGTGAGGACTTGGACGCGGTACCGGGACCCCGTCATCAGCAGCGCACGCAGGCAAGTGTACCTTGCCACCCTGTATTTTAGTTTACAGATATTTATTGTTTCGTATGTACATCGTGCACGTAGTTATGTTGATGTTCGGTACTTCGCGTCCGGTTCACAACCGGGTGAAGACGTACGTCGTAGCGTCCTAGAAAGATTGTTGGATGATTCGTAGTTATCTCGATATGCGTACCTGAGTTTATCGATACCCCAGGACACACTCGTACACTGTGATCGTGCCAGATTCCTGTATCATGACACTAACATCATGACCAGAGACTGGAACGACCTTAGGGTCGCGTCTGTTGAGTTATCTTCCGTGTGTCGAGACTGTTAGAGGTTCAGGTTCAGCGCACAATCGTTTGACCGCTTGGGATGGGGAAGACAGTTACTAGACGTTTGGGCTACTCTGCACGCACTTATATATGTATATGTAGTGATCTGTTTCATAGTGTAGTGATCCTGTTTCATAGTGTAGTGGTAACACCGTGTGTCTCTGTGCTCGGAGCTACGGTACGACCCGTGTGTCTCTGTGTTCGGAGCTGCGGTTTTATTTTGGACAGCCCACGCGTCGAACATTGTCTTTAAACTGTGTCACACTAGTTGGTTATGATAGAGTACCTGTCGTGCACTTGTACTTTCTGTTTACTTGGCATGCTATATTTCTGTACCTTGTTACGTCCCTCTGAGGACCTGGTTCCCTGCCAGTTTTGCAGCATAGACGATTACGGAGCATTTGGAGATACGATGGAGTGGCATATCTTGCGAGCATCGGTACCAGGTACTCATATTATATCTACCGGCATTATGGTTATTTACATTGATTATTCATCTGCTGTTGTAGCCTAGTTTTGTAGACTCATACTTCTTCTCGAGTCTATTCGAGTTAGTGTGTTATTGGGCGGCCGACTTTAGCACATTAAACTCTTTCTTGTATACTGATGTACATTGTGGATTGAGACATAGAGGTTTACATTTATGGTAAATTCTAGATAGTGCCCTTTATATTACAGCTTATACGTATTCGAGTCAGACCAGAGTCTGGTCGAATGCGTAGCTGGCGTGTCACGTATTCCTGGTCCTACAGTATTTTGGGACTGGGACGTGACATTATTCTATATATGTATATGTGTGCATATTTTATATATCTATATATCTGTATATGTGTGCATCAGCAAAGGACGTCAAGAATAGTTCAAGAATAATACGTTTATAATATATCTATATGTATCTATGTTTGCATATTTATATACAAGTATAAAAAAAACACAATATATATATATATATATATATATTATATATATATATATATATATATTGTTGTACCAAATTTTGTATTCTCTTTATTAATTATTTATTCATATATGTATAGCTTAAGCTTACACACACACACACACACACACACACTTATATATATATTATATATAGTATATATATATTATATTATATATATAGAGAGAGAGAGAGAGAGAAAGAGAGAGAGGAATGCTCTTAAAATCAGCCAGGTTGATTCATATTATGGAACCAGCCTATGTTACAACTGTTGAATTTTGGATTGCAAGGCCTACAACTAATCTACTCCGAAGGCCTATATATAAAAATCCCTAGCCCGAAGGCCCCCACACAGCCCGAAGGCTTACATCCGGCCCGAATGTACCAACCAACCCGGCCCAAGGCTCCACGTCCGAAGGCTCCATCCGGCCGAAGGCCTCACACAGCCGTGTAGTCGCACCGCACCGCAGTCCAGTTCACCAGCACCCGCATCGAATCCACCCACCGTTCAGGCCGCAACGCAGCGCTCCTTGCGCCTGCACTGCACCCAACCACCACTCACCATTTAATTTTCCCCAAAGGGGAATTAATGGCACCCGGGGGTCTCGATCTACCGATCGTACCAACACACGCTCCTTGCGTCTGCACTGCACCCAACCACCACTCCACCATTTAATTCCTCCAAAGGAAATTAATGGCACCGGGGGTCTCGATCTCACGATCACACCCGTCCAGGTGCATCGGTCTTAACCGTTAGGCTAGACATCATTTGCAATATATATATATATTATATATATATATATATATTATATATATTATAATTCGTATCGGGAGCTCCGCCCGCGGAGTCCGCCAAAGGATCGGGAGGCCCGTGTCGGTGACCGCGGGGGGCCTGCGTCGATCCAACGGCTAAGGATCGTGGGGCTCTCCCGCGGTGCTCCAAAAAATGGACTCCCGATCCGGACCCATATATATATATATTATAATATATTATATATATATATGTATATATATATATTTCATATATATATACTAATATATATATATCCGAGGATATGAGCTATAGTGCTCATTTTCTTAAATGAGCCATGCACATGTGGACAAATAGGAATAGAGTGTACTAGTGCACATAGGTGCACATGGGATGTAAGAATCCATTTCTGTTAGTCCACATGTGCTACACATGTGCATGGCTCATTAGAAAAATGAACACTATGGCTCATATTCCGTTTATCATATAATATATATATATATATATAATATATATATATATAGTATAGGTGTATCTCATAAATTCCTCATATCCTGACATCTATATGTATATCTTAGATACCATACTACATCCATAGTGCATACTAAATCTTTCCTCAATATCTAACACTACTCTGATGCTCATCACCCACACTAAACCATAAGTATATTAGTTTGATTGTAAACATTATTTAGCCTTTGTAAGATGAATCAAGATCATTTGCAATAGTACTCGATCAATTTCATTTTGTTCCTTGAAAGTTATAATATGGAAGTTGACACATTGTTCAAGGATTTATTGCCAAGTTTTATTTAATAATTTTCCTAACTTCTTTGGACTTGATCAAAAATAAGTTTAAAAGTTAAGTTTTAGATGATAGAAACAAATTTGGTAGCTAATCCTATTGAATTTTTAATAAAAAAAGTAGGGGTGGTTAAAGAATTTTTAAACTATTTCCTTAAAAAATTATTTTATGTAGCATTAGATTACAGGCAAGTATATCTTGTCTTTGTTCAGTATTTTCTATTTCCTGTTTATTTGTGCTTATTTTTCCTATAGAATTGTTCATATATTTATTACTAGATGTTTTTCGTAGAACCATGTCAATAGTATACTTATTTTTTGTTAAGACGAGTCTTGGGCCTAGACATGGCTGTTAGATACGTAAGTGTTATTTTGTTACTTGTTTTGATTTACATTCTTTTTATATATATATATATATATATATATATATATATATTATAATATATATTTATATATGGGTAAATGGGATATGAGTAATAGTGCTTATTTTTCTACATGAGCCATACGCACATTGGACCAATAGGAATAGAGTGTACTAGTGCACATGGGTGCACATGGAATGTGAAAGTCTATTTCTATTGGTCCACATGTGCATGACTCATATAGGAAAATGAGCACTATAGCTCATATCTCGTTTACCATATATATATATATATATATATATATATGAGGGATCCACATTCTCGATTTTTTGCATCCCAAGCATCCACATGTTATCAACAGTTGAATCTTGTTCTTAAGTCATCTAATTTTAACCATTGATTTGAATGGTTCAAAGTAACGGTTAAGATTATATGACTTAAACAAGATCTAAAGGTTGGTAAACATAGGAATGCATAATAGGAGGGGATGTGGATCATTATATATATAATTATATATATTATAATATATATATATATAATATATATATAAGCTTATTTTGCTTCCATGATTTTCTTTAGACTAGCATGTTTGACTCGACATGACTTATTATAGAACATTCGATAGGGAGAACATGACAGGACGTTGACTACCACTCCTCTCGACCATAGACTCACTTCTGAGGAATGGTAGAGAGTTACTATCGATCGTAGACTCGCTACTAAGGAACAATATATTGGCTATATACCATAGGCTCACCACTGAGATGGTTATTATAGATTATAGGCTCGCCACTGAGCTACTTTATTTGTTTGACTTGAACCAGGTAGCCATACGTCCCATACACTATTCTCAATTGCAATTATACATAGATGAGTTAGTGATGGCCTATCACATTTCTTGTCTTTCTTTATGCATGTTATATTGTTACATAGTGGCTTGCATATTATGTATATTACTATGTCCCCTGAGGACTTGGACTCTTCTCCAGATTTGGACGAACAGGTTTATCCAGAGTATATGGATCGGGACCAGACGATGGTGCAGCTTTCGGCCGATGATTCCACGATCACTTAGTTACTTGAGCATGGATTTAGTTATTATTTTGATTTATTTCTTTCGTCTACTAGTAGTAGTGGATTTGTTTCCACCGGATATTGTTCAATTCTTGATAGACTTGAACCTTTACATTTATTATCTTTTTTTACATTTTATTATCCTTTTTTAGTTGGTATTTATTGTGTGGATGAGATATAGTCTTATGCCTTGACAATTGATCTAGATCATGTATTTGAGTCATATATAGACAGCAGCATAGGAATTTTATGAGTTCGATTATCTTTCGATTCGTACCAGGTGGCCAAGTCACGTGCTAGTTCTGTGAGTTCTAGGACATGTAGTGTTGACACATTCATGTTTTGGCACATTTCTCCGTATCTGACACGTCGTCAGGGGCGATCAGAACATGTATTAGTTCTAGGTTCTTTTGCAATGGATTTATACTTATAAGGTTTACTTGTGGACTCATGGACTATGATAGATATGTAGATTTAGGATTTGATTGGACGCGTCGTGGATGCGACTAATGCGATCTCATGGTGGAGAGGACAATTACTAGGCGCCTGAGATCCTTTGCACATGCTTACGCTATATTCTATGCATGATCGCTAGTGCCTCTGTAGAGTGCCACATAGATATAATTATCCTTAGCCTGACAGCTCATGCGTTGCGAATGTTGTCCTCAACGTGTATTTCACTTGGTCTATTACTACTAGTTGTACCCCTCCAGTGACTAAGAGCTTTATCATATTACTTCTTTTACTTTCGTATGTCATTTGTATCTTGCACGACCCTTTGAGGGCATAGTTTCCTTTCAAGCATAGGCGAGAGAGAGCAAGCTAACAGAAGGAGTACGGACTAGGAGTCTACATAGGAGCTATTCCAGCCAAGGACGTCGAGATTCTTCCAGAGGAGTACCCCTAATCAGCGTAGAATTTCCACTTTGGGATCCGTGTTTCTTATCTAGGTAGCAGATACTCGAATCTGGTTATCTTCATATACCTTGCTTTACTTATGTATTAATGGGTTTGTTTCCCGTGACTCGTCAAATTTGTATTTGTGACCTACTTCATTATGTCTTTCTATTTCCAACATATATATTATTCTAGTTTATTTGCTTTTCGGTATTGTTTATGATTCTTATATCTATGGGCGAGTTTAGTTTACTTGTCTATTACTTAGTAGTCATGGACTGGAGTTTACATGTCTATTACCCCGCGGCTGGTCCTACATATATTATGATTGGGGCATGCCAATTGACCCCACTAGTTTTGTATGACTAGATTTTCATAACGGAGCTGGGTAGATCTACCGCATCTCCTGCTTAATGGTGCTCACTCTATAAGATGGTGGCGCTAGAGCACGAGTGGATCTTTCTTCTCCATCCACTCCTTTTATACTTTCCTTTTAGCACTTAACCTAGGGCAAGTGTTAGCCCTTGTACTCCGGAAAAATGTTCCTCCATTTAAGGGCAATATGATTATATATTTT